>CCAG010020324.1:0-91590 GCA_001077435.1 Glossina morsitans morsitans | reverse complement strand
CTATGTTTAAATGAAACAACGAGTTGTTTGTGTTTAGACAAAAAAAAAAAAAAGGAAAAGACCGTGTAAATGCGAAATGATGAAGAAAATATATATGAATGAGAATGAATTTATGCTAAGCTTAGCTGTCATTTGTCATTATCAAAATTAAATTTATAAATACGCATATGCGTGGTTAAATACACACAGCCACGTATATACCCGCAGATGAAAATATAGATGTTCTTCCCCTTCAGGCGCTTCCACTATAAATTGCATGACAACTAATTTCGAATTTTCTTTTATTTCTCTTTAGTGATCGCAAAAATTTTACATACGAACAAAATTTGCATTAAGTTTATTTTCTGGCTATGAATGGATGAGCGAGTGCATGAATATTTCATTTTTATATAATTTTAAGTGATAGACAACAATAACAATAGAAGGAAAACCAAAAGGTTAAAAATCATTTCAGTTATTTACCTATGCTCACTCATTTACATACATAGATACACACACACACACGTGCGCTTATGCGCTTAGTTATATAAAACGTAATTATCTCGTGTTTTTATTATGAAAATTAACCTGAGAGTCGTTAACAGCTAAACACTTGATGGTGGGCGTTAAATTTATAACTAAATATGTTACGCGCAACAACACTAAAGCAAATCATAAAAATTTAATATCGTTTTAGTGCTTCAATTTAAAATTAATTCAACATCAATTTTTATTAATGTGTCAAACGAAAACATGTCGACTTTTATTATTATTACGAACGAGCGGAGATTCGGATGATTCGAGTGGTTATATTTCGAAAATCACAAACTATACACGGTAAAGTATTTCAAATTAATTCTGATTTTATGAGTTCATGTTGTTAATGCTACTTTTTGTTGTTGTTATTGCTTTTTTCTCTCGTAATATTTGCTCCATTTGATTTACGTCCACATTTTGGAAAACGACAAGTAGAAAAAAATGAAAAAAAAAACAAGCGAGAACATTATAGTGGGACAAGGCCGACTAATAGATACCCTGCACTACTTCGCGTATTGTAGTTACTCGAACGGTGCGGTAATCATTTATGAAAAATTTCATATTATTAGGTAAGTCGATCCAAACCATTTTCAATAGCACATTGGTCGTTGGGGTAAAGCGCGCCAGTACACGAAATTTCATCAAAATGTTTTAAAATTTGCGACCTGCAGGTTGAAAATAATTTACGGACAGACGGACGGTTCAATAGAAAGAGGATCTATTTTAAGATCTTCTGGATCTTACATACGTCCACACTAACTTCATGTGCTCGTACCATAAGTGGTGTAGAGTGAAAAAAAAACTTTTGTACGAAACCACAAATGTGATACGAACTCGCTTTATTTCATTTTTTTTTTTTCTTTCCTATTTTACCAATAAATTTAGGTCGAAGTGCTAAGGGAAGGAAAAGTAAAACTTTGAAATAAAAATTAAAGCATTAAATTTGAATGAATTTTCAAGTTTTGCAGCGTTAATGTTAATTAACATTTTTTTCATTTGCTTAGTAAAGAGTAAACTAAGGGCTTAGAAGAATAATGCGTGAGGAGCGTTTATTTTCAAAGTGGCCTAAATGAATTTACTCCGTTATAAGTTTGAGACTTTTCCTAGCCATACAAACTAGTCATCGTCGTTTGGCAAGACGTGCTGTCTTTGCCATATACTTATGAAATCGATATAGAGTTTGTGTTAAATTATATATTAAAGTGTTCACTTCGAGAATCGAATACCATAGAGAGTTGAACAAGTTGAATCGAAATTAATTTGAATCGTTTTGCAAGCATATTCTTTATGCATATGTGTCTGTTATGCATACACATCCAGACCCTACATAATCAAAGTAACACTTTAATGCTCAACTAAGAATAAATTTAGTATAACAAATATTTCCCACGTTACAAAACGTGTTCTCCTCTCATATATCTTACCTAGCAGACTTGGACTGATAGAAAATTTTTCTAATCACATAATTCATAGAAACTTTGAATGGAAAGAAAAAAGAAACAAATATCTGATGATTTCGGAGAATTGTACTTCTCTTATATTTCCAATCCAGTAGATTTTGAACGACAAAACCATTTTTGATGACCGATTTGTTGGAATATCAAAGAAACCTTTTCACATTATTAGGAACGTTTGCCTTCGAGATTTCGCTTTAAAGTTAACAAGCGCGCAGATATTCATTGCCTATTTTGCTGAAGGGCGCGGAAATCCCTGCTGTCTCGCTACGTAACGAGCTGGTGCGAGCTCGAGGTAATCAATGAATAACAACAACAGTGCAGATCGGAAGCAGCTTCTGGAAAGTTAACAAGTGAATTGAAAAAGTCTGCGATCTTTCAGGAAAGAAAACGACTAAAAACATATATTAGCATTGCTTGTAATTTGTGTAGCACTATGAGTGTGCGTTTACTGTTATTTAGATATAATTTTTCAGTTCGATAAGAAGGAGGAAAAAAGAGCAGAAAACGGGAGTCATCATTTAATGCGGCATCATTGATGCATTATGTGTTCGATTAGCGCGAACATCAACATTTGCAATCAAGCATGTGTACTTTAAAAAGCTGATCAAGGTTTAAATTCTATCCACGCCTTTCGCGTACTGTTTCACAAATTGCGATAATGTCTTGGCTTCACAGGAAATTTTTAAATTTTTGCTCGACCGAAATGGTGATAGCAACATTTTAGAGCAAACAACTATGTGTATGTATGTGATATATATATATATATATAGCAGCATTTAAGCGCAAACAACTATGTGTATATATATAATATATGTATATATAACGAGCAAAAATTTGAAAATGAATATGAAAATATATCCATATATGTATATATATGTAGATATAAATAACTACCAACGATATCTGGATGAGAATTCGACTAACATTCTTGCTAGAAGAAGTATTTCTCATCACTGGGTGGAGGAATGGTAGGAAAAGACTTTAATGCGTTAGTCTTTGCTTCTTTCTGATAAAAGTAGTGAAGAAATAATTTCGATATTATAAAATTGCTTGCCCTCTTTCGTCCACGTAATGGAAAGAAGAGTGATACTAATCACTCTCACATATATCGCCTGTTTTGTGTTCTATGTAAATACACTTAACTTGCTAACTAAATATTGTAAAAAAAAATTAAATAAAATAAAAATAAATTGATGAGGAGACAAAACGCATTGAAACAAAGACAAAGTTCCGCTCTTAGAAGCCGCTAGGTTAAACAATTACAAGCTCTAAGGCGGCCAATTGACTCTGTATACAACCTCCGTACATTTCACATACAGTATAACTTCGATTAATTATTTCGCAGATAGTATCACGCATCTCATAGGCAATCGATTATTGTTAAGGAGAACGGATTATGGACGTGTTATGTTGGAAGTGAAATTCTTTTGTTGGAAAGACTTTTAAAATCCGTTATAATCGCACTCAAAATGGTGAAATAATTAAAATCAAATTGGTTCATCAATATTCAGTAGAGGACATCTGTCCTGGAATTCAATTAAAGTTTGGTTATCAGTTGAAATAAACAGGTCGTTGAAATATTTTGGTGAAGTTTGGTGTACTGATGCGCTTTGACCCAAAAACGAGTGATATTGAAAATAGTTCGGATCGGATTACTTTTACGACTACCTTCTATATAACAATTTATTTCGAAAATCCGTTACATGGTTGACTGCCAGACGGTGTGGGATATTTAATAGCGGGACGTGGTCCACTATAATGTTTTTGCTTGTTATTGCAAAAAATAGTATACGAACAGCAATTAGTGAAATAGAAGTACACAAGTAGGGACGCGTAAGAAATACTTCGGACAATGTGTGTAGATAACTATAATACAAATGAGGACAAAAGAAACTCCATTTGTTCCGGTTGCAGTAATATTTCGATGAAAAGGTTAAAAGGATAAAATTAGTTAAAAACAAGCTGCAAATATTTGTTATATTGATACATGTAGTCGTGCACATTTATCTGGGAACTATTGATAAATAATAATTGATGCGTTCTGCTTTAATCTTTGCTCGTTTATTCGTATTTCCTGCAATTTTTAACATATGACTGACATAACTCAAAGTTATTGTAAATAATTAAATAAATGCATTCATTAGGTCTTTCTATTTAATATTTGAAATGCAATATTATGCAATTTTTATAGTAAATAAATCACCAAGACTTGTCTAAAGTATTTCTATAAAAAAAAAAAGAAAATAACAAAACGCTAAAAGGCCTCTTATTAATATATGAGTGGGGCACTGGATAGCTGACTGCCTGCCTGCCTGCCTGCCTGCCTGCCTGCCTGCCCGCTGTATGCTTGTTCTCTAGTTGACTAGCGAAACATAAGGCCCCCTTAGATAGACATTTATGTGTGTATGTATGTGTGTGCGTGTTTTTTTATGAATTTTGTTTAGAATTCAAGAGACATAAACACACACAGAATTACTTAGAGATATATAAAAGAAGACCACTTGTGGGCATGTGTAATGTTTTATTCATATTGTTGTTGGACTTAAGAATGTATTTAGAACTTAGAACACAAAATGCTTTGCTTATACACAAATTACTGTATAAAACGAATATCAGGCACCTCTTAAGCGGGAATATAACAAAGTTGAACTAAAATATGTTTAGAATATTTTTTTGAATTTTTTTCTCTTTTAAATTTTTTATGTTTTTTTTGTACGCAATCAATTGGTCAGCTAAGGTGAGATGCGGGATATTTTCACTTGGTAGGTAAGTAAACCCACGTTGATTTATTGAGGAAAATTGAGAAACACTGAAAATTACCACAAAATGTAATAAATTCGTTAAAAACAATGAGTTTAGCTTCAAAAGGCGCATTTTCTCTAAGATACTGTATGTACATGTGTACATACAATTATATATATAGATTTTTTGATATGTAAAAAGCAAATTCGAATTATGTAATTATATTATTACAATGGAGATGTGGTTTTTTGTTCAAACTTTTGCTATTTATAAAGTGACATATGCGGCTCATTAACTTCTAAAATGACATAACATTTAAATTAACATATTTCGACACGAGCAATACTACGAAAAATTCCAGTTGTATCGTATGTCATTCATCATTGTCACGATAAGATTTTATAGGACACGTCACCTCTTTAACAAAACGTACAAAAAAAAAGAAGAGGAAATGATAAGGAATTTTGAAAATTTAACGAAGAATTTTGAGTCATCTACTGGAGGGACTCAAAAAAGTTATTTTATGGGAAATTGTCGAAATTGTCGGTGCACACTGCAAAAATGCAAGGGTATAACAGATTTGTGCCTTCGCTTGTAACAGTCAGATGTACGCGCATGCAGAGACATAATAAAATATATATATATATGATCAGCTAAAGATATTTTAGCGAAATTCAGCGATTCCGCATCGTTTAACTGTCCCTCTGTCTTTTTGCCAAGCTCTAAGTATTTAATTTCTTAATTCCGTCTTGCGCACGAGTAGTCGAGTAGGTAAGAATAACGGCTACTAAGTCTGTGTTCGGGAGGTCCAATCTCAATGCGATAAAGTTTACTTTGGCCGTAGTTGTAGTGAGTGCTCAGTCGGTAAGAGCATAACACTTCGTGATTAAACACACAATCACTAGCCAGCGTTCGCTTCCCTGTCTCTTTCTCTGCAGCATTTCTTGCTAACCATCCTGATCCACGTATTACACATATAGGGGACATCCCCTAAGTGTTCGGTCAAATAATAATAGCAGAAAAAAAAATTATCTATCATATGCTTTGCTGAATGTTTGCAACAAAAAAAAGAAAGAAAAAAAAGAGAATAACGCTATCGATTTGGATAGGTTCATCTGTCTGGTATGCGTTCGTTCACTTGTCCAAATTACGATTCTATTTTAAAAGCTCACCTAAAAAGACAAGTTCGGAGACTAAAATTATTTCTAATCTCTTATACACAGTTAAGTTCGGAAATTAGCTGAATTCCTACATAGACACGTTAACGATAATTTTCATCTTTTTCCCAAATCTTCGAATCAAAATTCTAGAGCTTTTAAGTTACAGCTTTGCGTTGGGTCTTAAATCTGCAAGTACAATAAGTAAGAAAAAAAGGTGCGATTGAATCCTTTGTACCCGTAGCGGGTAGCGTTGATTTCAACAGCAGTTAAAAACGAAATCGATCAAATTTAATTTCGATACTCTTTAAGATTGAGTCTATGTGTCACACACTCCATTTTTGTGCAAATGCTCTAGAACCATCCATAGAATGTATGGCGAAATTGTTATTGTGGCATCTGTTGCAGCTTGCGAGTAATGGTCACAAAAAATGTTGAAAATAGAGTTGTTCTCCCATTTTATGTAATAGGATGAACATATCCCTTGACCGATTTGGTCCATCTTCAATACCAATCTTCATGCAGGATGGTTTTTATCAACTTTGAAGTCGGTATTTTTGCGGTCAGGAGAATGGTTACCGCAGACTTTATGTAGGCTGGCAAACGGAGAGCTGAAGATGCGTAGATCGATCTCGAATTTAACACTCACCAAGAACATATTGGGTGGGAATTTCTAAATTACGCCTTTAAATATTTTTCCTGGGTCTTATAAACTTTTCCATCGTATCTAATACATGCGATTATATCGACGATCGATCCGCTATGTAAATCAAATTTGTTCATATATTAGTGTTGGATGCTAATAGATTCCGCTCAAGCCGAATATAATTTTTTCTTTTCTTTATTCTTGTCGGTAATAATAAGGTAAGAAGAGAAAATCACACATTGTGCCTTAGCTAGCTGATTATTATCACAAAGTTTGAGAAGCAACAAGCTTATCACTAAAATGTATGTGTTCCGTAAAGGTTCAATTTTTTAGTACGAAACAAAATGAAGACAAGTAAAAACACTATAATGGACCTCGAAACACTATTAAACAGCCTAGACAACCGTACATTCGAAACGTTTATTTGAAAAGAGGTCCTATCAATGTAGATAGTAAAGTTGCGTCTATGTCAAGTCCTTCTGGGCGTTGCATACGTCCGTACAAACTTCAAATATGCTTGCAACACATATAAACCAAGTCATAAAAACATTTACATATATGCATACATATATAAAGCAAGTCAGGCTAAATATTACATTTTCGATGATGGCATAGAGAGCGATTGAAATGTAATGAAAAAACTGCTCAATTTAATAACTGAGACTTAATCTTCTCATTAGTTCAGTGATTTAAAAAAAAAAGGAATATCTTTACGACTTTCTCTAGGAGGCTGTAATGCCAAAAAAGGAGTCGAGAATATCTCAATCGAAATGAAAAAATGAGAAAAGTCAAGAGAGGACAGCTCTTAGAAGTATCTCAAGTGCTCAAAATTAGAGCCTATATATTGTTTATCTTTTGTTATTTACTGTTTTTCAAAATGATTCGTTTTACATCCAAGTTTGCCTTGGTTGGCATGGTGGATGCCAATTATCTCTTACATGCCATCACTAATCTGTGCACGTAAATATTTTTCGATATGGATGGAGAGCGAACACTATTAATAGTTTTTCCACTTCTTGTTTTTCTTTTTATTTTTTTGCACTTAAATCCTCGTAACATGTAAGCAAAGTTCTACCGCAGTCTCTATACCAGCAAAAACAATGTAGAACACGTAAATGTGCATGGTTGAATACGATGATATAATTTCCATATGTCGAACGGTAAAATTTCCAGAAAAGAATACATCTTTTTTTTTCGGTATTATTGCTGCTGTCGTTTTTTCCCTTTAACCAAACAACTGTCAGTTGTGTGATGAAGTGCTTAATGGGGAATTAGAACAAAAGCACTCACATGTTAGTCATATATGTGCGCGTATATATATATGTACGCATAAAGAAGGAAAAAAAAACACTTTTTTTTGACAGATCTTTTTGTTAGATATTAATTGATGGATAAGTTATGCTAGTCGTTTTACAAGTGTCTATATGCACATATTTGAGTGTGTGTATGTGACCGTGTATGTACGTGGTTATTATAATATCAATAGTGTAGTGTTAATGTTTTGTATTTTATTAACACTTAAAGTCAGAAAATTCTTTGATATCCCATTAGAGATTTTATTATATATAATTCATAAGGGTTGGACACGGACTTCACTTTGTTGTTGGCACAACGTTAACGTTAGTAGTATCGGTTTGTATTTGCTCTTTAAGGATAATTAAAAGCAACCATAAAATAAACAGTTGCTGGCAATTTTTTCTTGACATTTACTGAAAATGATGATGACAACTTAATGCGTCTACTTCTCTTTCTCTTTCTCTTTCTCTCTCTCTTTTTCTATTCTTCGCTTTTTTTTTGTTTTTTAATACTTTCATTCATTTACGTATATGTATGAGATTTGATTACATGAAGGGATAAATAGCAATGATCGATTGCTATCATGCGTACGTAGTATATAGTGATGTGGGTGAATATTAAAAGCTTTTAATACATTAAGCTCAAGTTTCCAGTAAATAAATCCTGTCTAATCTACATCGGTTGAGAATTGAGAATTTCGCCAATAGATTTAGAAATAAGGACTTTAAAGTCAATGTAAGTTTTTTGCAAGCATTCATGGGTTCACTTTTTCACATACAATATATTTCATTATTTTTTATTAAACGGAAATTCTTGGTGTAGTTGTTTTCTCTTTCTATGCAGTTTCTTTTTATTAAAAACAAAATTTATATATTTTTGTGATAAGGCATGTTTCTCTTTCTGTAAAGTATAATTTTTATTTCTTGCAGCCGTACGAAAAAAATGTTTTCTTTTCCTTTTTAGGAAAATAACTTAAAGATAAGGGAAAAGTTACTGAGAGAAGTCTATATATAAACAGCGAATGTCAGGAAATATTTAGATTTGTAATGAAAAACTTTTTAAAATTTTAAGTGTTCTAGAAGAAGCTTCCGGTACTGCATACTGTTTCTGATGATTAAACATAACAGCATATGATGATATTTGGCATGAAAATAAAATATTTAAAAATAAATATAATAAAAGAGGAAAACAATCATACGAAGCTTAAGTCTGAACTCTTTGATAACCAACACTTATATTATTGTATTAAAAAAAAAAAACAAAGTGAGAGCAAAGGAGTTATATTCAGCTTATGTCGAATTTTTTTATGTGCAACACATACAAACATTTTTGTTATTTACAAGGTAAAGCAAAACATCTATTCCCTGTACTCATATCGCATATTGTTTCATATTCATCCTATATCATCATATATATTTTAAATTCAATTCTCATACAGCCTTGCAGGATCCGTGCAGATCTTTGCAGATAATTGCAAAAATTTATTAGGCCAGAAAATTATAATCGGCTTGGTGCGAATCTTGCATACTTTACCATTTTGAGCACAGTGCATAAAATACTCTCATCCCGACTTATTCTCTGATTTATAGAGGAAGTGGTTTTCTCAAGAATTCGTGCAAATCGAAAGAATCGAGTATCATAGCCACCAAAGGCAAACAGATCTGTGAAAGCTGTAACCAAAATTTAATTATTTACTGTAATTATTTTCTAAAATTCTTTTCAGTTGCGACGATTGGATTGAATGATTAATGAAGAGCGGATACGTGCCGTGAAACTAGTTTGAAGGTTGACGATGTAGGCGCAACTTCAAATAAACAAGCACGAAACGAAGTGATACACTTGGCGACGGATCTTTGGTACCAATGAAAGCAAAAGACTGCAAAGTATTTTCTATTATGCCATAGATATATAATTTACTTGAGCAAATTATTTTTATATTGCACTTAACAACGCACGATCTGATCCACGAAATATTTTGCCTGTGGTGTGTGGTCGCGCGGAAATCTGTCGTAATTTTAAATTTTCTCTGTGATTATGAACTATGAATATATATGTGCGAGCTTCACACCTCACTGATAGCGAGCATAAAAAAATAACAGACGTGTAGGTGGACAGAAGCAATGCAATGCAAGAACTCAGTCTGATCAAGGGTTGATATACTCGACCATATACCTTTGTTCTGTAAAGACCTGGAGTGATTTGTGCCAAGCCTTTTGTTGGTTGCTTTTCCCCACGTATTGATAAAAATTATTATTAATAATTAATTAGTAATAAGGTAACAATTTTTATTACTACCTCGGAACTGAGAAGGTCGCTTCTTCATACAGTCAGTCGTTCCATTAGAAACGAATATTCCTCGTAATTCAAGGCTTACATGTGAAAACATATTGAGTCGAATGCGTCATCACAAAAATCGTTGCCTAATAAATCGTTTACGACTTATGCTAAGCTGTGCAGTTCGTTGACCTTATCTTTTCTTTGAGAGGATTGGAAATGCGATAGAAAAAATTTCCGAGATATGACGGGTAGAACTATATGTTTTGAAAACCGTTCAGTAGAGCCAGAGTGAGTCAAGTGTGAAAGTATATCGTCAAACGTCGGAATGTAAATGTGACTGCTTACTGCTTCAACTTTTGAACACTTCGTACTTATTGTTTACATCAACTTTCAAGTCGCGCTCAACCTATTTTTCAAACTCATTCCAATCTTTAAACTTAATCTCTGGACATTCACGATGAACGAGTTAACAAATGGATGGACTGGCGCTATATCATCTCATAATTTACCAGGAATATGTGTACTTTGAAGGGATTTGCTGATGTGTCATTTCCCGAATGTTACACATCGAAGGAGATATCTAGTATGTTCTCGATCTTGGGTCGATTATATGCACCCTTACTCCTTCCTACTTCTATATGATTGCTTAGAATTTCAGGCCTTTCACCCGACTTAGTAGAGTTGTAAGCTTTATACGATAATTTTATGTGCAAAAAATTTAGGAACGTATTGTAAAGCATTAAGCTAGGAACAAAAAAACTTTGATTCCTTTTAATAACTGTAAGGCAATTTTGTGGAACATGATCCGAGGCAACGCAAACTTAAGATCGATTTTGTTTTTGTTGAGAAACTTTCGAGACTATGGTTATCATTACTTCGACAAACAGGTAGTGTCACATTGAGAATACATCCACTTAATTGATTTCGGCATTTTTCCATTGAACAAATCTATCGCCTGCGGGGAGTATAAAAATAAAATCCGAAATTAGGGTAAACGTTTTGTATCATTTTACTAAATATTTTCTATGAATTCGAATTTTAAAAGCAAGAAAACTTGTGGGGGAAAAAATTAATAAAATATTTGCAAATTAAATTAAAAGAATGAAAATTGTGAGATAATCCTTTTGCGTGAGCATGCAAGAGCGTGTGTGCGTAAACATATAGAAAAAGCTTATAAATACATGTAAATATAATCGTGTATGTATATATAAGATAAGAGATAACCATTCATACAAGTTATATATATATATATATATAACACAGAATACATAGGCACTGATACACACGAACGAACGCACGCACATGGCGAGTGCTCGCTCATACAATTATTCTATACGAGCAGACTGAAATAAGATATATTCTGCTGTTGTTTGTTGTATAAATAATCATGTGAATGTAACAACAATAACAATACCAAGGCTAACAACAGCCACAATAACAACAATAACAACAAAAAGCAAAAAAAAAGAGAAAAGAAAAAAGAAAAACAATAATGACTACAACAAATATAAGTAATTTTTGATGAGAGTGTTGGTGGAGATGGTGACGTTCAAACAATATCAGCCGTCGCACAAAGTAATGAGGATTGTTTTAATATATGTGTTCATTGTGCGCATATATGTGTGTACGTTCCTTGTGATTGCATTAATGTGTAAGTGTAAGTTTTAAGTATAATACCAGCAGATGACAAATATACAGTTACTTAAGGAGGGGTTAAATTGTTGTAGTTAAAAAATTGCATGTATAAACGTCGCGTTGTGTTTAAGTACATTCACCTACATTTCTTTATTTATTTATTTTAGTTTTCTTTCTACGTTCCACAGGAATCATATGCATGGGCATATGTGCATATAAGCCGTAAGTATACACATGCATTACGTGCATACATGTATTGCATTCTTTACAGAAATCCTTTTGTGTGTTCGTATGGTTTTTATTTTTCGTTGTTTTTGGTTTTAACTCTCGTTGATGTTATTGTAGTTGTTACTTTTGTATAAATGTGGGGCGTTGCGTTATAAGAACAGTTGTGGAAACCAAGAAAAATCCAGTATAAGTAGTGTAATAGAGTTACGGAGTCTCAGTGAAAAAGAGAATTAAACCAAAAAAAAGAAAGCTTTTTAAATGCAAAAATAAAAATTGCCACTAGCTTTTGTTGTTGGTTTTGTTGTTTGTTATAGAAACAACAAAAAGCTTCACGACTGTATTAAATACATATTATATATACATAAAATGTGTATGCGTTTGTAGGTGTGTGTGTGTGTGTGCGCATGTTTGGATAACTGTATATGTATTTTTAAAGAAAACATAAAAACACTTAAACTTACTACCGCTACTACAATACCCGAGATGGATATACTAACACTAAAACGCTACTGCTGAGAAACACACACTCACTCATATATATGGATATATACATATATATTTACATACGCACAAGAAAAGTCAGACATACATACATGAAAATAAATATATTGCTTCTGTATACAGAAAAGTTTATTCAATAACGTTTTAAAGGAAAAAACGTCCCAACTTATGTATATAAAGCGAGGAGTATAAAAAAAACAAATAAAAAGAAAAAGTATAATATAAAAAAAAAAAAAAAAAAAAAAAAATAAAAATAAAAAAATAAGGAAACCTCAACTACAGCCATCAGTTTCAGTAACAGGACATTGCCGATGCCAATGACATTTATGCTTCAGCTAGAGAGGACTTAAAATACCATAACCGATACCCCCGATTCCCTTAACCGCTATATTCCCCTTTACGGCCCATCTACACTGCTTAATACTTTATGCTTTAGTTTTAGTTTAAGTCAAAAGGTCTGTTGTTTACAGTCACTCACTCCTTCTTTTAATGTATAAAATATTTGCATAAAAATTATACTCAAAACTTTTTCTTTGCTTCTCATTTCCCTTACGTTGCAGGTACATCTCTTTTATATATCGCTTTTTGTTGCCCAGTATTAGTTGTCACCACCATGGCTTTTGTTGTTTTTGTTGCTGATTTCGCATTATTCATAACTTTTTTTTTATAATATAAATATAGTTCGCTTCTTGTTGTTCTTGTTAACAACAGCACCTGTTTTTACTGTTAACTGAGCCCGGCTTGTTGTACTTGCTATTGTTGTTATTGTCGTTGGCTATCGCCCTGGCCCCCATTTTAAGGTTATGTCGTTGTGTAGCATATAAAAAATTTAAATATTTTTACACGGTTAGTTAACGGTTAGAAGCGTAAATGTTCGTGTGCTGTTGACGGTTGCCTGTCTAGGTGGACGGATAGCTATGTAGTAGCTCTTGCTCGGCTGGTTAGTTACACGTTTATTTTAGTTAGGGAATGCATTGCACTTCTACTGTTGCTGCTATCGTTGTTATTGTTATTGCTTGCTTGTTGTTACTACATTTTTAAATAGGATTTCCGCTTTAAGCTATGTGACAAAATGACTTGATAAAAGTTGTAGAAAACCATAACAGTGACACAATAAATCATGCACTAAATATAATAACTAATGTAATAACAAAAATATAATAAAATAAAAATAATAATACTAATGGAAACAGAACTAAGAATAATAATAAATAAAAGTAATAAATAATAATAGTAACAATGATAATAATAGATGCTTGCATGTATTTTAATCAGCGAAGTACTGCAAACTATCAATATACATACACCTCTGTCTGCATAAAGTAACAGTTTTCCATTTAGTATTATTCAGATACGCAGTCGCTAATCATGGAAGGATCAATACTGCATTTTCGGCACTTGTTATATTTGTGGTTTAATTTGAAGAAGTCTGCTGCCGAAGGCCATTAAACATTTTTGGTTTATGGATGGTATATGGTCATTGCTTCTCAGGGAAAAGAAGAAGAGCTTTCTGTGACGTATTGTGACTGGCGACACAAAGTGTACCTATTAAGACAGAAGTCAGAAGTTAGTCGAGGAAGCGCAATCGCACGTCGAAACCGAAGCGCAATGTTCATGGCCGACGTCAATTAAACAAATTGAGCGATCTATTGTTGCAAAGAAGACCGGCAATAGCGGTTAACAAACGCAAAGACATCTCCCTGCGTTACAACGCTCGACTACACGTTGCAATATTTGTTAAGGATACACTGTCGCAGATCGAATGGGAATGTCTGCTCCACCCAACGTACTCAACAGACATAGTGCCTTTGGGTGGCACCCGGGTTCGAAATGCTGAAGAAGATGGGTCGACGAACGGATCGATGTGAAACCAATAGTTCTATCGGCACGGTATCGCCATTTTACCACAAAGATGAAAAAAGTTGTAGAAAGTGATGGAAAATGTTTTGGTTAATTTATATGAAACAAATTTTTCTCAATTCAAGTAAAAGAAATGATCAATAGACTTGCAAGTGCCCAATAATAACAAGCTACTCACTTCGACACTTGTGCGGTCGCATTCAGAATCGGGAAACCGCTTATCCGACATTAGTCTCGATAGAGCAGAGTCCAAATGCCACTTGTGCATTTGCGTGTGTGCTTTATCAGCAGAGGAAATTCAGAGTTTTCCATTATTGTGAAGATTATATGTACTTCAAAGCTCGTTCTCGGAATGCCCTGAAATTTGGACACATTTTGTTTAAAGGTTGTTGCTAAATAAAAACCATAGGCATTCGCCGTAGGAGGCGATATCTCTATGATAAGGTACATGGTTGCATTTTTAGTAGCAAACAGTAACACTACAGAAGAATTTTCAATTTTCACTCGGATAGTTATGGAGGAAGCGGGATTACTTTCATATAAGTAAAAGGAACTATATAAGGAATATATAAGGAAAGATGGGTGAAGTTGAATAAAGCATGTCAACTGATACAACGACTTGAACAAAGCATGGCAGCCTTATTTATCCCATTCAGTTTATTATTGTATTTTTTTCAAGGCTAAAGACGTAATGCGAGTATGAATGGAGCGGCGATTTTATTTCTGCTAATCGATTCATATGTGGTTTAAAGATCCAAGAAGCATCCAATTTAGAGAATTATCGCATTTAGCCCTTAACCAAGCGTAAAAGGAGACATAGATTACAAAAAAAAGAACAGATTTAGCAAAAACTGAGAGATGCAACGTCTACCGAAGGACACACATAGGTGGGATAACCAATGTTAGAAGGTAGACTACCTTCTACCTTTTAAACTTTTCTAATATGGATTGATCCAAATTTATATCATTTTAGTACATTAAGCCTTAGATTCTATATTCTAGCGTGCATTTTGGAAAAGGAGGCGATGGTATCGACGAACGAGATCATAAATATTCTTACAGCTATAAACCATCCTAACCAAGAGGAAGTAAAGAACTCTTTTAATTCCCGATCCCACGGTATTTGTACGCGTTGCAAACGTTTGACGGACTAAATGTAGCTCCTATGATGAATATAAATAAAACATTATTTCGGTTGTAAATAAAGAAATTTTATCATCAACATTTTTGCTTGTTTCTTCCAATTTTAATGGTAAAAATACATGACGAGACTTACTCTTTAAGTTACACATAGCATACACTTTCATTCGCTAACTTTGCATTTTTTGTTTCGAATTCACTTTTTGTTTGCCATGCAGGAAATGAAAAACTTAACTTAACTTCTCTATTCGGAAAGCCTAAATTATTTAAAAAGCATTTTTTGAAGCATTAACATAAAGGGGTTGTTTTTTGTGCCTAGTCATACAATAAATCGTTTCCAACTTTTATTTACTTTGCTCTCGTATAGAAAACTCACTTCAAAAACTTAATTTTTTTTATTTTATTTTTTATTATCGTTAAGTGGATTTTAATTAAGATGAGCAGAAACAAAACAAAAGTTATGTTTGATGTGCGTTGAACTTATGAATTCCTTTACTTCTACTACTTATTGGTAAATTTAATGAAATTCTTATACTTTATTTAACCGGGAAGAGAAATTTTTGATTTAAGTTCCGTTCTTCGTCGAAGTGTTGGAAGTTGAGCAGATACTTAAGTATACATTGCAAGGAAATACTGATCCTGTAAACCATTGTATTACACTGTTCAGTACAAAGGATGCTAATGTGTGGTATTTTCTGAAATTTGCTTACTTTATTTTTTACTTCTTTCTAACCATCATTGAAAGTTGAGGATATATTAACATCTCAATGTCTCAACAATACGTTTGCGGCATTTCGAACGAAACTTTGGCGGCCCTGCCTATAAAGTGAACATATACCTATGTATGATCAATCCAATGCATTTTCTTCCGGTCCCCAAAAGTTACGATCTCGTCTTTATATTTTGAGAAATTCGGTCACCTTAATCAAGATTTATATACTCAGCAAACCTTGTACAATAAGGAGGTCGACTTCGAAGAGCTTTCCGCTATATAAAATCTTGGACTTATCTTATCTTAGCTGTTTATTGTACAAAATGGACGTGCTACTATAGCCACTACAGCCAATTGGAAATAGGGACTTACAAGAAATCAACAGTTCATCATAATTTACGTTTAAATGTAGTTGTAATTACGCATCCATTTATTTATCTTCACACATTAACCCAAAGAAAAGTTTGAAATTTAATAATTTTTATTAAAATTTATAATATTTGTAAAATTTCATAACGATTTCTTACAAAAAAATTTCTTTTTTTTTTTTTTGGTTTACATATTTGGAATGTTATGTATTTGTTTTTGGTCATGAATACCTGAGCAGGTGAAGTCTTGTAAAAGTTTTCCAAGTTATTGCGCCTATGAGCTAAGAGTTGAAAGTTGAGTTGTGTGTGTGTGTGTGTGAATACATACCTGAAAACAAATAAAAAAAAGGAGAAACCAACAATTAGTTATTGCTAAAGTCTAATATCGAAAATAAAATATAAATTGGCTTTAGGGTTGAAGTGTTAGGATAACAATATAATGAACGTTCCATTGTAAAGCATTTATACATGTAAAGCACAAACCAAAGAAATCTTAAAATGTTGATGTTCTAGAAACAATATAAAAATATTCTTAAATAGATTTCTCTCAAACATGATATGAAAAGCAATACTTCCATGTACTTTTTATTTCGCGAACAGAGCGGGAATAATTTCGCAGTTAATGTTAAGAATAAAAAGCCATGCTTTTTGTATAAAAAAACAAACAATTTATTATTGTATCTTTATGACGACTACTACAATGACTGACTATGTTTGTACGATTGCGTCGTTCAATTCGTTGCAACGTAAAGAAAGATGCATCAGAAATTTCAAAACAGTCTTTCTAAGCAAATGCGATCGTCTGTTCCTCTGTTTGTTTGTGTTTCCCTCGATATTGCGATTACGTTTTCAATGTTTTTTTATCCGTCACCGAAAGAGGAGGGGTATATTCAATTTTTCAAAACGTTTGCGACACCCACAAGGAAGCTTCAGAGGCGTTACAAAGTATCTTTATTCTTGATTTACATCAAATTTTGAATCGGATTAAGCACGTCCGTCTGTCCGTTGGTACCTCTGTAATGTCTGTTGTAAACATTCTCCTGGCCGCAAAACCGAAGTTATTGACTGCAAGTTTGGTCGAAACATTGGAAGCTCTTGTGCTTAGGTTGACATTAGAAATGGGCCAAATCGTTTAAAGCATACGCGTACAGTACTAGGTAAAGTCAGAGCACTTGTACTTTTACAACGGATAAATCTGTAAAAATTTGAATATGTATTCTTTGAACGATACTGTAGCACCTGTACGAAAATGGAAAAATTGACCTCGCCTACCTAATACTATAGTGTATCAAAATTTAAACTTTTTTAAATTCCATTATACTGCGCAAAAACAAGTTTAGAAATCCCCATAAAGTATATTAGTTCTTTGCCAGTTTCAAGTTTAGAATGCATCGTCTGTTCGTTTGTCCATCTGTCCGTGTGCCCAACTGTGGTAAGCATTCTCCCGTTACCGAAAGAGCCATCGTTCCATCAGGAAGTGTGCGATGCCATCTTGAAAATAACGTACCCCATAAGCAGATCTTAACTATAAACATACATCGTAATATATAAAGGGAAACACTGCGAGGAGACGAGTAGAGATGGTCTACCATAAGTAACTTGTTTTAAACTGGTAAGCCGGTAAAGTAACAGACGTTCGCCCGCAACCTACACAAGATAGCGCGCACTAATTTTTAACTTTCAAACTTCAATTCAATCCATCCTAGCACATCGGCTCAGTTAATAGTCAGACTTCATTCAAAAGTTTGGTCTAAAATGAATATGATTTCTTTACTGTTTTCTTCGTAGGCTAAAGAGTTTAGCCCTAGTTGAACCATATCTTCAATTTGACTTCTCTCGTATATAAACGTCAGCGTTGAACGCTAGCCAACATTTATTGGACAATATTTCAGATTTAATTTCCCACATTAACGAAATTATTATAGTCATTAATATGCTTTTAACTTTGCTTTTTTTTTTTGTTCTTAATTTTTTCTTAAATAATTTTTGTCTGGTACGTGCGGTCAACAGTGCGACTATGGCAATGCGTTATAAGATACACAAGATATTTGTATGTAGAGTGGAGACAGACATAGAAACAAATAAAGATGATGGTCAAGTTGCCTTGCTGGCGGGATGACTGGCTGGATGACTGGCTGGATGACTGGCCGACTGGTTGTTGCTCTGATGGCGATTGTAAAGTTATAAAGTTTATGACTGGTTGAGCTCAATCCAATGCACAATATCCTTTATGAAGATAATGATTGTCATCATTACGATGATGGGGCTGAGATTACATGCCTTAACACTCCCTACCCGAGCACGTTGTTCGTTCGTTCTATTTTCTTATCGATTCATGTTAACAAGTACTATGACATGTTATTCGAAAGGCAAAAAACCAACAACGGATACACATGTACAAACATATAGTTGTTTGCCTGCGTATATATTTCAGTATGTATAATGATAGTGGCTACTGTTTGTGTTCAGGCTTTGTGTGCGTGCATGTATGTATGTATATATGTATGTATATATGTATATGTATGCATGTATATATATGTATGTATGTATGTATGTATGTATGTATGTATGTATGTATGTATGTATGTATGTATGTATGTATGTATGTATGTATATATGCATGTATGTACGTACGTACGTATGTATGTATGTATGTATGTATGTATGTGTGTGTGTCTGTGCTTTTTGTTTTTTCCACTATCATAAACACAATGTCTTTCGTATTTTTACTTTATTTTATTAAGTTGATATAAAAATCAATTATTAGCGAAGTTGAAGCAGTAATTTTTTTTTTGCGGTATTTGTTTGCTTTCGCAACTCGATATCGGCGCGCATATATGCGCGTGTGTGCCGATGTATGTGCCTTCTTGGTCTCTTGTTTTACTGGGAATTGTTACGAATGCGAAGAGAAATCTTTAGGTGTCTTGCTTACAAAACATTATGTCAATAATTTATTTATTGTGTTTTTGTATCCAGCGCACAACAAATTCTTGAATTCATACAAATATGCCATCATTGCAGTGGCTAAAAATTATTGACCGAAACCGAAATAAAGAAAAAAAAAAAAAACAAAAAAAAAGAAAGAAAAAGATGAATAAGAAGAAGAAAATCAAACCAAACTTTTGAAGGAAAGAGAAGAAAATCTTATACATATCGATGAAATTCAGTGCAAGCCATGTACAATGTATAAATGTGTATGTGTATGCGTGTATGTGTGCATACGCTTATATTATTTTGTTGTCATGACACATGTTCTATTACAATAATACATGTGTAATGACAACTATTCTCTAGAGTCGCTCTCCTAGTCTTTGTCTGCCATAAACATTTTCCCCATAAATTTTAACGTTCATATTCAGGTTTCTTTTTCTTTTTCTTTTTGTTCTTGCTTTTCCTTTTTGTCTTTTTCTGCCATTGTTTAGAAGTTTTGTCGTTTTCTTTGTTCTTCTCTCGATATTAAATGTCTTTAATTTCGTTTAATTTTCATTGTGTGCAATTGTAATTTGTTGCTGATGACGCTTATTTGGCTTGCGTTGCTATCCAACATCCTTAACATGGACACTAGTTTCACTTGCTTCACTAACAACTTCAGCAGCAAAAAAGAAAAACGCTGAACCTCTTGATTATATTCAATTCATCATTATTGTAAACTTTATGATTGCTGTCAAGCTTTTAGTTGTTAATTGGTTATTACCTTATTCGGTTATTTAATAGCAAAAATTTTTCTTCTTACCTTTAAATGCAGGGTTGGCGGCTGAAATCGATTTTTCTATTAATAAAATAAAAGCGACGCAGATGATCGAATAAATCTTCTGCTATCTTTGCAATAGCTCTTAAAACAGCTTTATATTGAGATATTTACCTTTACAGGCTGCGCCGTATGTAGTGGCGGATATAAATTATTACAAATTTTCTTTTCTTTGATTAATTTCCTAGAGGACATTGGAGCATCAATTTGAAGCGCAGAAAACATAAATTGCCTTTTGATGGTGGCTATGGAAACGGTGCAAAACTGATCGAAATTTGTTTTTTGAAATGCTTTCGGATTCTGTTATTGGTTTAAATCAATATGTTTGAGCTTAATGATAAGTACTCGTCGACGGATAAACTGGTTCTGTCTTTACGAATTTTCTAAATGTAAAAATTCATAAAAGCAACATTCGATCTTTATTTCCGACCATAGCAACTATTATCTTTTTGAATGTCTTCAGTGGCTCGAAATAAAATCACGCCCAGGTGATTGTCTAGCAAATTATTCTATTCGATGCTGTGCTTATTGAAGAATCGATTGAGCATCACTGATTTTTTTCTTCCTTTTCTCATACAGCAATTTTGGTGTCCACGAAGATTTGTCCGATCAGCTTTTCATTTTGTTTTTGAAATTTCAGTCAGTTAATTTACTTTATACGGTAACTAATGCATATCTCAAGCAATTGCAAGCCAACTAAAGAGTATTGATAGAATTATTCGTGACTCTCACAGTCACAGAACGTTGATTAACTGGAACCGCCTCCACTTTAACCCTAATCCGTATTTGCAATTTGTTCTGTATTCAATTATTCAGCATCTACACGTGTGCATTAGGCCATAGACGCTAGCCGTAAATATGTGTCTGTCTTGATAGATTGCTTTCTTCACGTAGACATAACGCAAATTTCAAATTTTATTTTTCGAATCGTTTAGCTTAGCGTGGTGGTTAAATCATATGTCGAGGAAGACGATTTGACAGCAAATATGGTTCACTTCAATGTCAGCAAGACTAGTTACGGCACGGAGACCCTGACGAACAGTCTTTTCCTCAGTCGTGTCAATGTGAAGGAATTGGCAGCACCGATGGGAATTCGTGGCAATTCAAAATTCCAGCCGTTGAAAAGAACATATATTCGAAGTTTGAAAAAAAAAAAAAACAAAAGCAGTTAATGCGCTTTGTTTTCCAAAGTGGGAAAAAAGACTTCACTGCACCCGATAACCGCAATGTTCACATCGTCCTTATCGTCTGTAACCAAGATTATATATGTGGGTGAAGACTTCCCGGTCTTACTTGGAGATTCTCGTGAAGTGACGTGTGTCTGTTCCACGGCCCCCACCGATCTTGAGCATCGCCTACATACTGGACAACACACAGCCGGGTTTACTTATTCCTTAACCGAACTGACCGTCTTTGGTACGATCTACTTGTAATGGTCTTTCACTTTCCTTCCTTACGTTTCAATTTTCAAGTCGAATGTATACAAATACAACTTTCTGATCCTCCTCCTGACAACAAAGGGCAACGGTCTTGAAGGACAAGCTAGTTAAAATTGGTCGAGTCTTTCGACCGTTTCTCATATAAAACCTTATCGTGGAAAGTCGTTGTATGAATAATTGTACTAAGCAAAGTGGTGCAGGATATTTAATGGCCGGCTTTTTTTATAGTATGGTCTTTTTAAAGAACGTATAATAATATTTAATACAAAATGAATTTAATTTCTCAACAAAAACTCAAGTGAAACGCGAATATTTAATGAGACAATGAATACGTTAGGGATGAGTACCAGGGTAAAGAAAAAACGAATTGGTCTACTTGAAAAAGGTCGTATAGGGATTGGCATTGTTAATGGTCCGTTGTCAATGTCATTCGAGAAACGTTTGATTAGATTCAAGATTGGATGTTGGAAAATCATCGAATTACTGCGGCTGAATTAGTTGAGCTGGCAAGCTTTTTATTTGTGAATTAACTATGAGATCGCTGGTCACAAGTCGGATAAAAAGGGCATTCGAATGAAATTCAAACTTGAATCGCTTTGGATTACTATTTATAACCGTATGGTTGACGATGGGCTTACCATTATGATCCTGTATCTGTTCTTCAGCTATAACGTAACTGAAGAGAGAGAAAAATCTTGAGAGACGTTTATATCATCATGCAAAGGAAAAGAAACAACATATCATTACTAATGTTTTTCCCTGCTTTGGGATCAATCGGTTACAAAAGTCTGCAAGAGAAGGCATTTTAACGAAGAAAGCAAGAAAAAAAAATAAGAAGATTATAGTCGAGCAAGGCCCACCATTAAATAACGTACACTACGTTGCCCAATACAAATATTCATTCGTTTTGGTAATAAGACAACAAAAATTTTACATTATTTTCATGCAAAGGCATATGTTTTATGAAAGCTCGCACATTGGAGAGTGTCCAAAACATTATAGGCGTGACCCAAATTTAGCAACCTTCATTTCCCTCCCAAATAGGTTATTATCTTTCAGTTTCCGTCATAGAAAACTAGAAATTATACTTTCTCTCCATGTAAAGGTTTGCTTTTCATGACAACCCTTATGTATGTTAGGGTCTAGAAAATATACCTACATGGTCCGAATTCGATAAGGTTGATTTCTCTGTTCATTTACTATTATAAACCAATTTTCACCATAAAATATTAAAAATTCTACCTTTTCAACGCACAAGGATTCCGTTTTCGTAGAAACGGTCACATGAGAGGGGGTTCAAAAAATTACCCCTGCCAAACCAAACTTTTCACACCAATATAAAGTGTCGAAATATTATTATACAGCGAGTTTTGCCGAAAAATTTTGAATACTTGAAATTTTCTTCCTATAGCACCTTTGAAAAAGAAGACATTATATGGGGTGTGGTTGAAAAAGTGGACCACAAGTGATTTAGTTCAATTCAACTCTCAAAATATCAGACACACCCAGTTGTAGGGGTCCTTTACGACTTTTACCAATCTTTATGCCTTAAGAACCATTTGCGGTTCAAATGTTATTTCAATCAGGTGAAGGAGTTACAGTAGCCGCAAGTGAGTATTTCAGCGTTCTTAAGGTATTTCACTTATTAGAATATCACTGGAAAAGTTGAGGAGTGAAGTACTGGTGAATAAATGCGTAATGATTTAACAATTGCTGAGTCTTTAGTGTTAGCCTAAGAGATTTGTGAATGACTTGGAATTAGCAAAAAGTAATATGCGATAAATATAATAAACAATAATTATTAGAACAAACGTTGTGCCTAAGAATTATAATAGGTTAGGTAGATAGGGAATAAATTTCATTATTTTTTTTTTTATTTTTCTATTTCTACACTTAAGGTTCAATCATATCTACGAAGAGAACAATAAACAAAAATTATTAGTCTTCATTTTGTTTCCGTACTAAACGAGTCTCGTTTTCGTTAAGCATCTCTCTGCCTACTTATGCGTAGCACTTCACTAATAACTATTCTGATGCACTCCCACATTTTGAAGCTTTCGAACAAAAAGCACACACGTATGTATACATATTAGGAAAAATGGGAGGTAGAGCATCTAATACTCTTCGAGTTTAGCAAAAACAGTATTTCTTTCTTTTTATTTAAGTGCATATAAACATGCATCCTTACATATATGTTACTGTTTGGCTTTAGGGTCATTTTGTGTATCCATGTTAAACGCATGTTACGAAAAAGCGTTTAAAGCAGCTATTAAAGAAAAACTCTGGTTTCTTTTCTGTATGTTATTCTATCTTTAGGTTTAGAGACGCTCGCAACAAATATTTAATACATAATAGTAAAGAAAACAATAAGCTTTTGTTAAATCTTTCGATAGATTCAGGAATTCATGTACGCTCGGATGTATTATATGTATTTCTGTGTATCTATGTATCATATGTACATTTGGCTTAAAGGCATTTCCAATTGCAAATTTTTATGGTAAAACCAAAGAGAAGAAAAAGAAAAAAAAAAAATGGAAACCAACCAAAGTAGTTATCCAAAGGCAAATTAAAATTCTACACTTTTTGTTTTGTCTTCATATTAAGTGAAAAATGTTCAAAGCACTAATAAAAGGTATCCATCGGATTTGTGAAGCAAATTAAACCCATTGCTGCATCGACGATTTTTGTAAAAATATATTGTTTTTAAGAAAAATAGGCAGACCGATGCCTCCATGAACCACTCTTCTGAGATATTGATTGATTTGCGGGAATTTACTCTAAAACACACAATATCTTAACGATCCAAAAATAGTTGTTCAAATATTGTCTTGCATATAATAACAATACCTGTGGATCACTAAATCGTTTTCTATTACACCTGAGTTCAAACGTCAATTTAGGATGAGAAAGAAGACCTACATTGGACTCATGGTATACTATACTCGCGGATATGACAATTTCGAAAATGCTCAAATTCGAAAGGAAAGTCTGAATAGCTTTTACTCAGGCAACCTGTCGATATTAATATTAAGCCTTCAGAAGAGCCTCGCGCCTACCAAACTTTGCGGAATGGATACTCCTAAGCCATTTACGAAACACAAACTAAAATATTGTTATCTCATATTTATATAAAGTATATCTATATATTTTTGTTGATCAATTCTTGGATATTGTAGAAAGAACAATTTGGATACAATTTTTGACTTCATGTTCATGGAAGACAATGAATTTTTCAAATATTGGCTTAGATTATCAGTTTTCACTTTACGCTCGTATGTATTTCTGTGTGTTTCACAAGCTGGAACCATAAGTGAGTGTAGCAGAACAATTAAGAATGGCATGCTTCACAATTACGATAATATTTATATCGTTTTCAGTTAAACTAAATTCTCTTTGGTGGACTTTCAATAATCTTACTTAAGGAACTTTTGTTACCTTTGTCCGACTTCCTATAAGAAATCACTCATAAGAATGCGGTAAATGTTTATACTTTGCATGAGCAACAACTGTCAAATAGGACACATATTCCCTTAAAAACAAAAAAAACAGAAAGAGTCCATTCAAATAGCGGACATATTAAGGATTTGTTACTTTCCTCTCAACATCTCACTATCGTATATAGGGTTCCAAAAAACTATACACCTGTAGTCCATCGAACACAATAAACCAATCCAACGATCACTACTAGGTGTACTGACTTACGGTATAAATCGACTTTTTTACTAGGCGCGAGCACATGAATTCCAGTTAGTTCTTTGAATTTGAAACGGAAGAGTGTTGATGATAAATTACTGTATATTGTGCTGTATACAACGGAAGATGAATTCATCAAAATCTGAATTCTTGTGGTCTTAACATCTTCACTATTGAGTCTATTATGCGGCCGAAGATTATACACATGGATATGCAGATAAGTATATTTAATCTATATAAAGACAATATTTTATAAAACTTAAAAAAAAAAAGCAGAAAAAGAGGGAAAAGAAAATGTAGTTAAATATAGCATCTCTTAAAACCCCTTAAGTTAGGAAAAATGCAGAGCTGAAAATAAAAATCTATCTCCATAAGAGCAAGCACATGTGCTACTGCAAAAGTGAAGGAGCGAAAGAGAGTGAGAGAGAGAGAGAGAGTGAGTGAGTAAGAGAGAGAGAGAGAGAGAGAGAGGGAAAGAGCGAATATGGTTGAACAAATATTTACGTATATAAATTCGAAAATGTTTGAAAAAAACAAAAACGAGGAAAAACCAAAACTCCCAATGAAGAGTTTTTCTAACAACACAGTTTAAAATACAATAGACGACAAGGCAGGCTAACTATACGACACATATTTAAGCATAAACAAAGTTTTTCATCTTTATTTTATTGTATGATGTTATTGTTGCTATTCTTCTTCCTTTTGTTATTATCGTTGTTGTTATTGTTTTTGTTGTTGTTCTTGTGATGAAAATGTGGAAAGAAAATTGCATCAAACGACAATCACTTAAGAGAGAGAAATCAGATAAAAATATCAATTCTTTTTACTAAATAAGTAACTAGACAAGAGGACGAAAAAAAAAAAAAATAAATAAAAATAAAAGACGAAAAAAGGAATAGAAAAAGAATTTTTTTTTTTTTTTTCATATAGACAAATAAACGAACAGGCAAAGAGATTGGCAAACTGACAGATACAAAAGTTGTGTGTGGATTGAAATCTGAAGTCTATATAAGGATAGATTCTTCCTGACTCCATAAGCACTGAAAGACCAGAAAGAGAGGATGACAGAGAGAGAGAGAGAGAGAGAGAGAGAGTGAGGGATATATATAATGTACACAATAACCAACTGAAAGACAAGCATAAGTATTCAATTCACAACCATTATGACCAACAATCAGACGATTTTTTTATGAAATAACAAAAAGTCTATGCATGCAATAGCAGCAGCAATGTAACCTTAGAGCAGTTTATAAGCTATCTTGGTCTTTCGGTTATAGGTTTGCATGTGTGTCTCCCCCGTAAGTATTAATCTCTCTATGACCATTTATATGAGTTGTGAAGACCCCTTATAGGAAAATGCATATAAATGCAGCAACAGCAAGTATCAACTGAAAATATTTAGTTGATTATATTCACAATATATTAGAGAAATCGGAGGAAAGAGTAAACAAGTACATGCACACACATACACACACACACACACACACACACACATACACATACACACTCGCATCATTTGGGTATATCTGCAAGTATTAAAAATTGTAATTTCTTGCATTTTTTTTTTTTTTTGAGAGAGTTCCTAAAAACTTTTCAGCCAGACTTTGTTGAACTTTTAGTAAGTAAATAGGATTTTTATAGGTTTTTTTTTGTGGGCTTCTTTCTAAATTTGACAGACCTCTAAACGGTGATGTAGAATAGCATTGTGCTTAGAGTTGCTTTGCTCGGAGGAGTTTAAAAGATAATCATTAAAATAACGAAGCTTCACTTTTTATGTGTATGTTAACATCTATGAATAAGTATGTACATGTGTTCATGTATAAATGGATCTGTATGTGAACGTATCTGCTAGAATGTGTGTGTTGAATTCTAACTACACATCGTTGAGATGCATTCACTGATATTGGAAACGACGATGATGAGCTTTAAAAGAAAATTCTCTGCCACATACCAAGTAAAGTTGAGGGTCCCATAAATATGATTTCGGCTAGAGATAAGTTGTATATGTTTGTGTATAAATTTATATGGTTTTCTTCTTAAGGCAAAAAGTTGTCTTTAACTAATCTTTAAATCACATAGCATTAAATATGGCAATAAACTTCGAAACTTGCAGAAAAATATAATATAAACAAAAAATAACTGAAAATAATCGTTAAAATATTTGCAATTGATTGAAAAGGAAGTAACAATTTTGATAGACACTTGGTAAACTATTCATTTAGATTGTGAATATGATGGGCATGATCAGTCAATTTCGATAAAAAAAAGCAAATAAAAAAAAAACAAAGCCCGAGTTACATTTGAGTCCAGCGAATGCTGAAAAATCAATGGTTTGCATTCATACTTTACCTAGTTGCGGTATTTACTAGATATAAGGAGTCGAGGAGTCAATTTCAATGACCACCATTCAATAATTATCTCAGCCCTTAGCTTTGTCTTACCGAAATCAGGAAAAGCACAGCTAAGACAACTACAACATAAAAAAATAAGTATTTCGAAATTGTTAAGGCTTAACGATTGACTTGCACTCTTCTATGACTATTTCGTCTATGGTAAAATTCGAATAAATCCTTATCAAGATGCACCCAATTTTTGTAGTCATGTCTTGGGATTGGCCAGCTTGATGATAGCTAAAGTGGCTCTTATTAATACCAAGTCTTTTCATACCTCTGTAGCCTAAAAGCAAGAAATTTTGAAAGAGTTAAGTGTTTAATGTTGAGATTATACCTAATATTTGTGGTCATCGAATGCGGGTTGAAGTCTACTAACACGTGAATCTAGTCGGAATTCAGAAAAGAATAGTACCGTCGAGATCAAAGTGTTCGTTATAAAATTCCGCAAATCATTTTGCGCACGTAGGTCTTTGGGAAGGCGCAATAGTATTGATCTTCTTTTCGATAACGAAATAGAGAAATGCCTTGAGAATAAACATTTTTCGCCACAAGTCGAATAAAAAATTTAGCCTCGTATATTACAGCAATTTAATGATAAATGCTTTTTCAAGAGCATCGGCTGAAAATTTAAGTTTTCACAATTTTGATGCCATTTGACCCTATATTGACGATATATTTTCACCGTAGACGAATCTTATGGAAAATGGCTTAGTACGGATCATTTCTAGTCTAGGCACGTCTCATTTGAAGCCCTACTTTGATAGAGTTGTAATTTCTCGGCAAGAATGACTGAAGAAGTGAATACAGAAAAAGAAGACGAAATGCAACCATTTCTTGAAGTCCCTTCCGCTTAAGCGTTCTGGCAACATATAAACTCTTATAGGACAATGGGTTAATGTTTTGTTTTTTTTTATGAAAATTGCTGTATAAGAATGATTTGATGATATTAAAATACATTTCGATCAATTTTTACCATATTTGTCTATTTTTTTGGATCTCTCCAGCAAGTTTGTTATATTATGAGGAAAATAAGTCATTATAGCGTTTTGGTTTGCTGATTGAAAGTATGGGTGGAAAAATAACTCCGAACAACATCACTCGGGATTTATCTACGGTAATAATTATAATAACTACAACAATGTGTTTTTTTTATTCCTAGAAGATACTGGTATTTTTAATGGAAGTTCAGGATCTATCCTGACAGCATTATGGCTTGAAAGTCTATTCATCCATGAGTTCAATATTATAAGTTCTTTCTCTTTTGATAATAGGATGATATTACGGTAACGCCCCATCTGCTCTAGTTTCATTTCATATTTTATGCCAACATTGATCCTTGGTGTAAATCATTTAGATCATTTAGGTGTAAAGAGTTCAATGACCTCACGGGATATATGTGTCTGTTCCGGCTCTTTCATTGCTTAAGAATGCACTTATTCTACAAGATAATTCATCTTTTCGACTCATAATTTTTCGAAAGTTTGACAGATGTCACCAACGGATTAAACTCCAAATCGTAGCATGTTTTGCGTCGGTCTCATACTCGCCAGGCGGCGAAGCTTTTGGTAGCAGACTATCTGGCAGGCAGAAACTGTATGCCAACGAAGGCTGAATGCTTCTAGAGCACATGATAGAGCTCAGTTGGTTTCTGACTGGCAATATATATGATAATCGTGTCCTGTCGCTTTCTAACTTTAACCGAGCTGAGCACCTTTCCTCATTTTCGTGTTGCAGGCATCATTGCAATTGCGAATCAAAGCCTGAACATATACAAAAGCCATTTGAAAATTCCACGATTAGCAGCGTTCTGGGTTTTACTGCCGCGAAGCTCATTTATAAAGTCATTCACATTTGCCTTTTGAGAGACCAGGTAAGATGGCGAAAAGTTTTGATGTTGTTTAACGTAATTTTTCCTTTTTGCTCAATTTCTCCAAAATAATATTTAATCTCTTTATTATGACAAAAAATTAATATAAAAAAACAAAACAATTAGTAGCCTCAAAAAATGCATATTTGAAGTTCTTCTGTTTGGTTTTGTTCTTGTCTTTTTTTCACATTTTTTTTATCTACTCTCGCATACCTGAAATGATAAAGTTTCTTTTCCGATTCGCTTTAGTGCACTAACTTATAAGAGCTTATAAATAAATTTATGCATAAATAAGTAAATTAGTTGCAGAAAAGTGCGTATATTTTATAAAATGTGTATTCGAATTAAGTAAGTGGCCCGTTACCTGCCAGCTACGACCGGTAGATAGAAAAGGGGTTTATAAGAGCGAACATATTTCGAATACAAGGGAAATTGTTCTTAAAACCGGTGAATGCTTAAGTGAAATGTTTTATTCGTTTACAATTTAATTATTTATATACGAAATTTCGTAAAGTCTTTCCTATCTTTCCACGCTCCTTAACTATTTTCTCACATCTTATGATAACATTTAATTTAATGCTAAAATCTTAAAATACATAAATGATGTGTTCGTGAATGTATAAAAAGCTTTGAGTGAGCGGGGAAAAATTATTAAGCTTTAGCATAAATTAGGGGAAACTTTACTGATATAAAACTTTAGTAGAACTCCTATTAATAAACAATTTCATCCTGTTTAGTTTGGTTTCTTCTTTTCGTTATTTCCTTTTTCATTATTTATTTCGCGAATATCCCAGTTCATAAGGAATTCGCACATTTTTTCTTTACTCTTTCCCCTTGACTTTTGTTATTTCCTAAAAGGTAAAGTCATTTTAAATTACTCCATTTAACCTTCATTATAAATCATGGTCGCTCAGAAAAAAGGGAAAAATATGTTTAAAGAAACAGGCGACTTCAAAAGAAACTCCTTTCTAAAATATTTTTCTGTTCGCATATACTGGAACCAGGCAAACATACTCAACAACTCTTATTTCCTTTATTTAATTAAAGATCATCTACGATCAACACGCAATAATACGGCTGATGATGCACTCTAGCATATTTCTAAACAAAAAATACAAAAACAATTAAATAAAAATGGAGAAAAGACCAAGAATATCCTTAACTTGGCCGACTGTATAGCCACAGTCGATCGATGTTGTTTTCCGAATGTATGCAAAGGCACAACCATGCATTCACGGCATGTTTTTGCTTGTCGCGCTTATGCCGACTGATACTTTTTTATTCTCCTTTATTGTTGTTATCGTTATTTTACCTTTTTTTTTTTTGTTTATTATAAAATACACCTACGCACTGTCAGGCCTTACCACAGTGCACGAGCACAGTGCCCACCACACACATAACATGCGAAGCATACAAAGTGTACAAAAAACCGCATATACAAGAGTTAACCAAACCATCCAGCCATCGAGCCAGCCAGCCAAACCAAGCCAGGCCAAAGCAAACCAACATGAACAGCAAACACAACAGCAACAGCAAGAAAGTATAAATGGTTGAAAAAATTAAATAAATTACGAAAAACAACCACAACAAACACAACGAGCAATGGAATCTACAACACAAACCCATATGCACGTATGCTCATATATACCATATACCGATGTATAGGTTACTGCTTTATGCTACGAATGTAGTGAAAGAGCTCAAGGCAATGCTTAATAATACATACATACATAGGTACCTAAATATCTAGCAATTGTGTTGTGGAGGATGATGATGTTGTCGCTGCAATGGTTAAGGCCGTCCGCCCGCTCGTACGTGAATGCACACAGAATGCAGATGAGCTACAGCAACAACAATACCAGCATCAGCTATGAATAAAAACTTTGTCTGTGGCTATAGTATGTTATGTATAAAGATAAAGTTAAAACTATACATAAAAAAAATAACAACAATAACAACAATAATAATAATAACAACAACAACAACAATAATAATAATAGCAGTTACAAAATATACACATACCTAGCCGAATGCACACATACAAGCGCGCATATCTTACTTTAGCTCTACTAATAATGTAAGCATTTACGTATGTATGGGAGTGCGTTTGCGTTCGCGTTTTGAATGTATGTAGTTACACCGAAAAAACATGTTTTCAGAGATTTTCCATACGACAAAAACAACAGCACCCACTTTATATTGCTTTGGCCACACAATTAACAAAACATTGCTTAGGAATTTTTCTTTATTTTTGTTTTCGTCAATGTTTTAATATACACGTGTATATAAGAGTGTACTAGCGATTTAGCTAAGCAACTAAATGCAATTATCTCCAAAAAAAAAAAAAGAAACGAAAACGAGAAGAAAAAAGAATATGTATGCTTTTTTATTGCCTTGAAAAGCAACAACAGCGAAGCACCCACAGCCTGACGCAGCCTAATGAGATTTGTTCTTCCTTTCTTATTTATTTATTTATGTATTTTTCTTTTTTGGTTTTTTGGTGTTGTGTATATATATGTAAATATTTAAATGCGACATATTTATCTTTCGCAAGAAGTAAAGGAATTTTTTGTTTTAACAAATTAAAAAATAAAAGATTACAACAGCAACTCTCTTCAATGAATTGTTAGGCACACGCACAGAACAAAAATCCCTCATATTCTCTCTTTTCATATAAATATGCTTATGTATTAACGACGCGCCATGCGAGTATGAAGTGATAAGTCGAAAAGAGAAAAAAAAATGTCGCCAATTAAACATGTACAGAACGAACTGAGGACTTGCATTCGACGAAAAGCATTCTTGTACGACTTTCGGATACCCTAGGAAGGAGCAAATAAATAAATAAACATATGCAGCGCCCATAATTAAACTCCGGAGACGTGATTAGTATCAAAATCTGTATTGATGTAAGCATCGTCGTGTATTCGCTTTAGCTTTTGTGTGTGTGTGTGTGTGTGTGTGTGTGTGTGTGTGTGTGGAGGTGTCGACTACAGATTTAAAAAATAGAACAAACCAGTCGACGCATACGCCTAAAGCATGACGTAAACTGAGAGCATTACTGTTTTTAAATGCAAACCCCTCCAACAACCATAACGGAAAACATCAGTTGCGCCCACCCAACATTATAGAGGATCGAAATTTAGTTTTTTCAATTTTTCTTCTTTAAGCAGAAGATGATGGAGTGGGGTTGTAGAATGTGCGGTCATAGGCGAATAAAATTTTTTCGCTTGTGTGTAAGTCACGCTGAGGCAGGCTGGGCTCAGTGCAAATGGTTTGTTTGTGCAAATATTTAAATAATTAAGCAAAAAAAATTTTTTGAATGACAAATATTACTTACATTGTGAATTTTAAAGGTATTGTATACGTTATAGCAAACGTAGCTTGTATGCGAGTGCAGCCAACTACGTAGACATACAAAAGAACGTAATAATGGACACAATTAGGATGGGAGCATAAAACAGAAAATGAAGAAAATAAATCTCAGTCAACAGTGCGTGCCATGAGAGCATGCAAACCCCTAAAAAATCGTAAAAAAAAAACGTATACATCACTAAGAGATATTTGGTTACTAAAAATGAAATCATTTTTTCATTTAGAATAAAATCATGTACAGAAATATTACAAAAAGTAATATAATATAATAGTCGAAGAAAAAGAGATAATTTATCATTTTTTTTTTTTTTTATAATATTATTAGTCACTCAAGTAATGTTTCCTTCGTTCGTGCAATATGGCGATGGACAGGAAGGGGCGAGGAGCGAGAAATAGATAGGAAAATGGTCGAGGCCTAGTAGATGCGTGCCTTTGCCGACCGGGTACTCACTATTACTACGAGCATTGAGAAATAAAACGACTACGCTTCTAAAATACTTGCTTAAGGCGTGGTCATTCCATATATGGATGGTTTCTAGGCTAAAAGTCGAAATGAAAAGTGTTACATTCATATTGCAATTTATTTAACTTGATTGACTTTAGCTATATAATGTGCACTTTATTCTCAGTAATTTGCATATATTTTCAATGGTGGTCGCGTTAATATTCATCGTAACGATAGAGCAAACTTTAATGATGTTTTTCACTTACTATGAAGGTTATGCCTGATAATGTGTAGCCGTTGAAGATTTATGTCATTAGTAAAACTAATTGAAAAACAACACTCAATACCGTATGTCTTTATGAATTTGAGACAAGTCTTTGCATTTTTCATATTGATATACCATAAAGGAAATAGATGAAAGATAAATTTGAAATTTTTGTTTTAGAGTATGACATGGTACATTATTGACACATAAGTAAGTATTGCCTTCGTTTTCCCGAACTTCCCTTGCGTAAAGAATACATCCAATCGAGCCTATTGTGATTTATTATCAATGAGTTTCGTATTCGTTCACCTAATATAAACGCTTTTTCCAGTTACTCTGATTTCCATAGAAAAACTGATTTGAAAGACACAAGTCATTCTATACAGCCTACTCAAAATTTTCATCATCGTCAGCAGCATCAGCATCAGCATCAGCATCGGCATCAGCATCAGCATCAGCAACGGCAAGGACATCGGTATTGGTATCGCTATGAGAAGAAAAAATTCAAAAATTTTGCACGCAATTCACATTTTGCGAGATGCTAACCCAGAGATGACATATGCAGATACAAATATATAAATATCTTTACAACCACAAGCGGGCACATGCACGCACCTAAAGCATTTTGCTCGCGATCTTAACGTTCTTCCCAAATGCACTTCCATTTGTTCTTTTTCGTTGAATTCGTTTTCATAGAAACCATATGTTAAGTTCATGATTTGTTGTGTAACGCGCCAAATAGAACCTTTCAGATAGTAGTATTATGCGCTTTATTTTAAGTTGATTTACTTGATGCTTGCTATATCCGCAAATAATATGAAGAATTGTTTTTACCTAAAATAGATCCGAAAAAAGGATAAGAAGATTGAGAAAACAATTGTTGTCTTTTTTTTTTGTTTTTTAGAGAAACTATATATTTTTCGTCGTCGAGTGTAGCATTACCGGTACATGTCTCCAGCATATTTATAAACATAATTTCATCACATAAAATAATGATAGTAGCAATTAACATAGAGATTCTAGAACTTAAATTGAGTTTAGCGTACAAAAGCATTTCAGCATGTACTGAAAATGGCACACGTGGCATGCAACGTGGTAAATAGGGGGTTTAACTTTACTTATAGGTAAGATGGCCCAACATTACTAAAATGAATGAAATGAAGGCTTTAAGAATCGCTCATCAGTATTTCTCTCCTAAGTCTGTCGGAGATAAGTTCAGGATTGATTAATCCCCTACTCGAATGTATTTATAAAAGCCAATATATTTGTATTTTCGCTATGAATTTCCACGCAGGTATTGAATCCTTGCTGGAGAAAGATATTGAACATAATTTCAACGTTAAAGGCTACAGAGGTATATGATGGATAATTCAACTATACATCGTTAGATGCTGGATATAAAAGCAATCAAAATTTTCTCATTTATTTTTTATTGGAACAAATTTATGCAAACTTATTCTAAACCGCTAGTTTTAATATTTTTCCTTTGACTGTATGTTTTGTTTTTTTGCAGTATATTTAAAGGAGAAAGAAAATGGGAGAACAAGAACGAAAAAAAATAAATAAATAAATAAAAATACGCGGTGTCTCGACATTTCAACAATGACTATCAACAGAACTAAGTTGCAACGATTATATAAATTTGAAGGCACAAGATATGGTTCGAATATATCAAATGCTTAATTATTGTGTTATAGTTTTGCGTCTAAAGAATTTTAGTTGAGATATAACGTAATAAAGAGAAGAGAATTAAGCAAATTAATGAAATCCCTCCAGCGAAAGTTATATATTAAATCATCTAATACTCTTTCGATTAGATGGGAGGCGAATGCAAGCTTTTTTCCACCTTTTAAAAATAAAATACATAGACAGAACGACAACCTTAACTACTATGGCGTTTCCTTCAACTAATAGCTGTCATTACGTTTATAACGCCGCTAAGAGGTGCTAGAAGAAAAAAAAGAAGAAGCAAGGAAGAAAAATTACTTTAAGGTGTTCTATTCTTCTGGGTAGTGAAAAGAAAACAGAAAAAAAGAAAATTATTGCAAAAGCCGAGAATGCTTGTTGTAATTCAGAAATTTTTATCTCTAGCTAATAACAAGGACAAATGATGAATATTATCTACATCTACACCTTTTTATGATAAATAATCAAAATTCTTGCATTACATTGCAAAACAGGTTTAGATTATTAGATTAGGTATACATTTTGTATTATGCCTATGTGTATATGTGTTTAGGAATACGATATCAATGAACAACGATTTAGGTAGAGAGCTGACGAGTGGTACAGCCCGTTGACGCGTTAGGCATTCTGCGGCATATAGATGTTCATTAAACATGCAGAGAACGTATGCAGAAACCATATGCGAAAGGAAAAGTACCGGTAAACCTCCTCAGTAGATCAACCGTTTAATTGGATGTGTCCTAAGAATTATTTGTACTATTACAGCTGACTAAACTCTTTAAGACTTCGCTTCGCTCTTTTCCGCTATCGTTCTCCTATCCGTACACTCTCTAGTTATACTGGACATTGTCACTTGGTTTTTATTGAAAGGTAGTAAATAAATGGAAATAAGCATATGGCGCGACTACATATACGTGTAGATGTTTAAGTTATTTTTAGTTTGTCGCCTGCCGTGCATTTTCTAACGCGTGTTAAGCATTTTAAATTAATATCATTTGCACAATAAACAAACTAAACGGTTTTGAACATTAACGCCTGTCTATAATAGCGCAAAAGAGAGAAGAACATTATTTTCTACTTGACGTGTTGCGCCAATAAATATTATTAAATTCGCTAAAGTGACAATCGTGTCAAGTTGTAATAAAAAAAACAAAAAAAAAAGAATTAAATTTTTATGGAATTTAAAAATATTGGGTCGGTGAGGAGGAATTTTCCGTCTTTTGTTGTTCCGTCTTAAAGTTTCTTGCAACATTCGGCCGTTTACTAGCGTATGGAGCTTCTCTTTAAAAATTCTCAATTCAAATTTCATTAAGTTCGAAACTTAAGGAAAACATATAACATTAATAGGGCTCTTGCAGAAGACTTTTACAGCAAAATTCTGCTATCATAAAATGAAAACTTGTAGAGAAGTTTAAGTACTAAACTTTTTCTGCTACATTTGTGCAAAAATTTTATATGGTCGCGAGTTCTTCATTTAAGTTTAGATGGCTTCCGTTGCGGAGATGTTTCGAAAGTATTTTGATTTTTATCATTACCGTCGTAAAAGGTGTGTTAACTATATTTGAATGCTTGAAGAGGGTAAAGAATTATTTTTAAACTGTTTAACAAAACCAAAGGAGTTAATTTAACTATTTCCGTTTATCCCTCTGATTGATATTAATAGTTAGTAGAAAGATGGTTTGCAATTTGCTCTTAGGTTTTTTCCCTTTTTGTTGGTGCCATGCATTTGTAAGCCGACTTCACTTTTTCCAGTTAAGATATAAGAATTTAAAGTTTACTTATTGTTATTATTATTTTATGCGATTGTTTCAGACGTGCACCACCAACGGTACCCTCGCCGTGGCGACATACACATTTTCTCTCATTAATATAAAAAAGGAGTGTGTCAATTTGCTAGCATGTACCAAAAACAGTACACATGGCGTTAAAATGGCGTTAAAATGGCGTCTACCAACATTTTTTCAAGTGTTGTTTATTTCTTTTCTTTTGGAAGCTTTACGATTTTAAAGAGATAAGTCGATTTGTTCAGATACGAACGTCCTTAAATTACTTTATTTTTCCTTTTAACTTTTCACACAGACATACAAGGTCAAAAATAGTAAAGTCTACATTAGCACAGGAAAGAAGTATTTTTTGTTTGTTATATCGAAACAAAACTCAGGTCCACTAAAAACTAAACGTTTTGCAGATGAATATGCAAATTATCGGTAATGCGTGGCTAGTGAATTTTATGCGTGAGCTCTGCGATATGCGGGAATTATAAAAATGTTTCAAGTAAGTCAATGCTGTCCTTGTTGTAGTTGTTTCCAGCTTTAAATATAAAAATAAATTAAAATATATGAAGCACTTGGAAAATTGCAAACACACATAACTACATATATAAGTAAATATGAAAATCATTTGTTTTCCATCTGTGCTTCCAGGTGGTGGGTGTTTTAAGACAACAGCAACAGCAACAGCAACAGCAGCAATATCATCAACAAAAAACAACTACAATTATTTATAACTTAACTCAGAATGAACTTCGGAAAAAAGCATATTTCACAATAACCCCCGCAACCAGGGACAAGAAATGTTAAACAATATTGCCGGATGAGAAGAAAAGAGGGTGTGAAACAAAATATGCAGACTTACGTTAAGTAGTAAAGAAACAGAAATAAAAAGAAAATGAAGGAAAAGAGAAAAACTAAAAGAAAAAAAGAGAGGAAAAAAATTATAATGAAACAAACTTAAAGTTTAAGCGCCGCAAGTGCATTGAATGAACTGAACTAATAGCAGGCAAACAACAGGCTGAGTGCCAGACACACGGACAAAGTACTGCAGTAACGTTCTACACAAAAAAAAAAAAAAAAAACCAAAGGAGAAATAGTAGAGGAAAAAACTAAATTTTTATATATGTTTTATGCTTTTTTGGCCTCAAGCACTGCAGTAAGTGTGTTCAGCAAATCGTTAGAGTTTTGTTTTGGGAGTCGTGCTAGTTTTTTAATTTATTTTTCTTTTTCTTAATTTTCTTTGTGTTATTTTTGTTTATCATTATTCCTTTTTGCGATGTTTTACAGGTTAATTTTTCTAAGCCAACTTAAATAGAAATTTCAAAGAGGACCTGATTAAAGCGAAAGAAAAGAATATAAAAAAAAAAGCAAACGAATTCATTGTATAGTTATTCTTAAGGCAACTATTTCCTAGCTACCTAACAGGCAATTTATTGTTGGGACACTTCAACCAACTAATTAAGCAATATTTTATCTCATTCTAAAATTCGGCTACAGGTAACTAACTATATTAACATCTTATCCGTTATTGAATTCGCTTTTATAAGTGATTACAATTCAAGTAAACCTTAATTTAAGATAGAAGGAGAACAAAAATTTAATCCTCTTTAAAATAGTTGGGCTTTGCTTTCATTGACCAGCAATCGAAAAAAAATTATTACAAATCAAAAACGAGAAAAACAAAACCGGCTAAAATTTATTAAAATTTTTCCACTTAATCTTCGTTTCTTTTTTTTTTTTTTTTAATTCAATTGTTTTTGAAAAAGGTTGTAATCCTTTTTTATTTTTTTTGTTTTTTTTCTTTGTTGATCTTTACGTACTCGGTTGACATGTTTGACACATCATCAAGACTTTTTTATGGGAAAAATTATTGAATTCTAGTTAAAAACTTTTTTTACATTCGCGTTTAATCCCTTTCACTTGTAAGCTTAACACAAAAATTCATAAAATTCTCGTTTGTAATTATGAATAGCGTTTCACTGTTTACTCAATCCAGACCCACATATATATGCACAAGCAATTGCTATTTGATGAAAAGCCCGACTCGTTGGCCTCTGAAAGTTTTTACAATTATGTGACCACACACGTCAGTTATAATTACAAACAAACGCGTTTCTCCCTTTGATATGAAAAAGGTGAAGGCTTATCGCTTCCGTTTCGTTAGTAGTAATAAAACCGCAACCCTTCGGAAATTTAAACAGATTTTAATAGTTAAGCAAAACTTTTATAGATGCTACCAAACTCTGCAGAGCAATATATACAATTAACTATATACCCTCTATATACACAAATGTCATTCTCTTTAGACAGAGGGTGGTGGCAAAAAGATTTCAGTTTGTCGCCATTTCAAAACATATGGCAGTAAAACTGGTTAGTCGTCGGCAGAGATGCAAGTAAATCGAAAACGAAGTCATTCTTATCAACTGATTCACTTCTTACTTCTACTATTCAAAATATGAAAACACTAGCATATAAAAAATACCAAACTCATATTATAATTAAGAGTGTAGTTAAGCTAACTAGTAATGGGTCGTAAAGTTACCGCAGTTTACCGTGTTGGGAGACTCACCCAGGAATCTTGTATGCAGTAAGCAAGCACGACCGCTTTACTTTATTCAAATTGCTTTCGAATGTCGAATCTTATAATGTAGTTAATAATGATGGGAAGGGTAACATATAGTTAGATGGGGAAGTTATAACCCTTTCCTGTTCAATCTCTTCTAACAGTGGTATATATTTGGTAACTGCCTTCTCCTGTTTTTTTTTTTTTTTTTGTCAATGATGCTGTAGATGCATATGTTAAAAAATATCATGTGGTTTTCGTCCCTTTTCACACCGGACTTGTTATTTGGAAAGTTTTACTTTTTGTAACCACTTTATCAAACGATTTGCAACGTCTAAAACACAGGCTCAGAGACTCCACAACGTACATATATACTTAATCAACATCAAATTCTAAATCGAATTAAGCCTTTTTTGCTAGGCTGATCTCTGATCTTCTATAATGATTTCTCTTTATGCTCTCGTGCTAAACGCTTTTCCACGGCTTTTTTGTAGTATTGGTGTTACTGTACCTACAACTGGAACAGCAGTAATTTGATTCATTTGATATCATTATTAGCATTCGTGATTATCTATGGGTGTAGCCTATGAAGCGATATTTCCTTTTGCTCATCCGATTGTCCATTACATTCCGTTAATAATGTGTAAGTAAACACAGCATATGTTTAACCTGGACTACTCTGGGTGGATTTATAGCTACTAAGAGGTTTCTTTGATTGTTGCAATTTCGAAAACGAGCAGACTTCTAAAAGAACCGACGACTATTGAATAGAACGGAATGGAATAATTTCGAATCTCACGTTAATTATATGCTTATAATAATAAGTTAACGTATGTGTATATGTGGATACAATGGTTGAATAATTAGTTTGAAAAGCACTTCCCTTAGATGGTATGTTATAAAATAATATTTGTCCTTCCTTTTGTATATGTATATATGTATATAAATAATTTTTGTTCATCACTGATGCGCTTCTGCACTCTCCGATTTTTCGTCGGTTTTTTTTTTTTTTTTCACCAAGTCGGTTTGACCGAAATCACACCCTTATGTATTTGCAATTTAAAACATATATCATCGAGAAAAGAATATATTTAAGAGAAAAACTGAAAGCAACGATAAGAGAATAGTGAAATAATAAGCATATATATATATATATGTGTGTGTTAATGTATATAGATGAAAGTTATGGCGTTGACAAATAATTTCGTTTTTATGATTCTAGCGAACTCCTTAATTTATTGCTCGTGGAAAACGATGTTAATGGATTTCAATTTATCGTTTCAACTTTTCTTTTAACGGAACTTATGGCGATTTCGAAATGTCGAAGAGACGAGGGTATAAATAAATACGTAAGGTTTCAGTATCGAATGAATGTGATCTAGCATAAGTATAGGGTTGGTTGGATTCTATACGATGGACGATGGCGGCGACGGTGGATGATGCAGACATTAATATATACGATAAGCAATTCAATGACGCGTAAATGACACAATTTAAATAGTGTCACTAGGAAAAAAAAAAAAATAAAAATAAATAAATAAAAGAAGAAAAGTAATCATTAAGGAATAATAATGACGGTAATTATTTGTTACATCTTTAGGCGCAGAGTTGCATTTTTAAAGTTTATTATGAAAACAAACTAACTGATAACATGAGGTATTCAGAATGATATTGAAACTTTTCTTTCTTTCAATTATCATTTTTCATTGAAAGTTTTCAATAAATTATTCCGCCTTAAATTTTTAATTAAGGTTATGAACCTGTCAATATATTTTAAGAGAAAGGAAAGAACAAATCTGACAGCTGTCAAAATTTTATACATATTCGTTTATTGCTTAAAATGCTTCGGCAATCGCTTTAGCATGAAACATAATGATGGCGATAATGATGAGTATATAGTGTAAATGTGTGTGTATATACAAAAATTTTAACGTTTCATTAACTGCATGCTTTAATAATGATCTGTCATTTTTGACGTTTAACATAAAACGAAACCAAACCTAACGAAAGAAATTTTGTTTCTCTTTGTATGATTACATGTAATGTAGTGTATAGTTGGTATTTGGCGGTAAGTGTTATATGCACAGTAACTTCCACTTAATTAAGTTTTTTTTTCTCTCCATCGCTCTCTCTCTCTCTCTCTCTCTCTCTCTCTCTGTTCCCCTCTTTTCATATCCTATGTTATGGAAATTTTTAACGCACAAAGTTTTGCACACAACACACATAACATAAATCATAGCACAAAGAAGGGAGCGACAAAGTTTTGTGCAAAAAAGAAAATAAAACCACAGAACGGAGGCTTTGGGTGCAAGCAAAAATTTTAAAAATGTTGACATTTTGACAAGAAAACATATACGCATAAATCTTGGGATTTTACAGCAGTAAAATAGTAGCAGCAACGACGCATACAGATGACATATTTAGACAAAATATTCAGTTGGGCGGGCGGAGGACTTTACTTGTACTTTTGTAAACGAATTGGTACAGATTACGGGCAAGTGTTTCATGCTTGCTTTTGCGTGTTCTTCATTTTCATTTTCATTTTTTTTTTTTTATTATTATCACTCTTTTATTATATTATTCTTTATTTCTGTATACATATATATATGTGCAGATATTCGTTCTTCATTCTATAAAATGAATCATTGCTTTTATAGAGATTTTTGTTTTATTGATTTGAAAAGCAAGCGCGTTTTCTGTGTTGTACGTCTGTCTCTGTTTAATGCTTTGTCACTATCATCTGTAATGATCAATCATTTTCGGATTTTCTACTGAGTTCGTTTCATAAAAAGATGCGTATTCATTATTTCCATGTTTATGTAGTCTTCAAATATTGATCAAAGTCATGTAGGGTTAAATACTAACGAAAGTAAAATGTTTTGTTTAACACATTCAGTTATATTCCTCCACCATCCACTTTAAATGCACTATTCTCAGTTACTTCTCACATGCTGACGTTTCAATCAAAATTCATTGTATTCTTCAAGCAGAAAAGAATTTTGATGTTTTAATTGCAACGAAATTTGTGTGAAATAGTAGCATATATATGTAAATATAATTCTTTTTTCATGTTTTTATTTCAAATCTCATGTTTTTATGGAATAAAATTTCAAAAAAACAATTATTTTTTAATTTCTTGTCACCTTTCAGCATAAACTGTGTACGTATATGTATATGTATGATTTTTGGCTAATGTCGTAGAAGTTACAGATTTTTTTTTTTGAAAACTTTTCAACGTATTAATAACAGTAAAAACAAACAGAAAGAAACAACTAAGACCGAATTTTTGAAGAAAGACATTTCATATAAAAAGTGGATCTGTTCAAGCAGGATATCAATTGTACGGCACGTCGTATATCGTATATTATTCAAATTATATTTTTATTTTTATTTGGCAGCACTTTCACTTTAGTTGAATACACTAAGAGCTATATTTACATTTTCAGTTCATGTACTTATCTATATATGATATTTTGGTAACTGCGGGCGAACGTTTACAGGCCATCTCAGGCCATCATATAGGAAAAACAAAAATATTCCTGGGCTATTTATCGATCAATTTAGCTTATTTTTAGGTCGGCAGTGTTTATAAAAAAAAATCCAAAGCAAACCTAATATTCTTGACAGAGTTTTTAGGTCGGTAGGAGTGAGGCAAGCTGAGCTGTTTATAAATCAAATCAATACCAAACGCTCGGCTAAGCTGCCTGCCCGCTTTAGTTTATAACAATGTAAGAAAAAAACGCTTACCATTGAATACCCTACACCACCCTGCAGTTATTCATATGACCACTTTTCGAAATAAGATGTGTATCAGCAGTGGTCGAAAAAGTGACTCGATCCCAACCATTTTCATTAGCGTTCGTCTTTGGGTCAAAACGTGCCGGTGTACCAAATTTCATCAAAATATCTCGGAAATTACATCTCGGACTTGTAGGCTGAACACAGGAAATCAAGATGGACAGCCGGCCAGATAAGCTTATATCGATTTAGAAAGCGTAATAAAAGGTATGTTTGCCTGAAGTCCATCTGTACCACAAGTATTGTAGGGTATGAAAAGTGACATTTTCTCGTTAAAACGAATCCTTGGCATATAAAAACTGTAACTATAAGGTATTACATATAAACACCTAACTTCTAAATATATCTGCTTATGCGCATTATAGTATTTTCATTAGGTGGTCGCATGTATTTTGATTGGCGACTTCTGCAGGTAAAAATCATAAAGAAATGGGAAATACCAGTGCACATAACGATTAAATTCGATGATTTTGACGTTTCCCAACCTAAAACAATAGCTTTGCATTTATTATTGTCGATTTATTCAGCGTATACTGATGCTACGCTACTTCAATACTTTAGTTGTTAATTTGAAGAAATTTGCTGCCGAAGCTCACCAAATACGTTCAGAAGTGTACGGTGTTATTGTTCCATTATATACCAATTGCCAGTTTTGGTTTTAACGGCACAAAAGTGGTGACACGAATTGACTGATAACCCCATTTTTGGGCAAGACTTGTCAAGGATACACTGTTGCAGCTCGAATCGAAAGTTCTGCCACACCCAGCGCGCTCACCAGGCTTGGTATCTTCTAATTACCACTTAGTCGGATCGATGCAGCACGGTTTGGCTGTCACGCTGTTCCGAAAAGTTTAAGAAATGTGAAAGTGGATCGATGATTGGATTGCTGCCGAACCAATATCGTTCTTTCGACACGGTATCGACATGTTGTCAGAAAGATGGGAAAACGTTGTGGAAACTGATGGAAAGTATTTTCACTAATAAATCTCTTATTCAAGTGAAAAAACTATCAAAATACATGCAACCACCAACATTTTCTTAAGTACGTGTGACTTAGCACAAAATTTTTACACTCAAGTTCAGATGGTCCTGACAAAAGCAATATTTGTAAAAATTGTCATTTCACGCTCGGTTTTTCACTGGATGATTTAGAGAACTGTTCGCATCAACTTTTCTATTAATATCTGAAAGTTGAAGTATTTTCTAGACGTATTCATAGCGGTCTCATGTCCAACAATGTATTTGTGCGGTCATCATGATGTCATCACCTAAGGATATAAGCCCGAGTTTCAAGTATCCATTTCGAAAAATGAAAGGAAAGTCATGCGGGTAAATAGACCGTACATGCAGAATGATTGACAATTTTAAAGTGATCTGATCTGATCTGATCTAGTGTTTTGGATAATCTTTTCGGATGGTCTAGTCAAAACGATAAGCTCATATTTCGGTGGTGAATGTAAGGATGGCAGTTATAATGAGGCGACTTCTGAATGTTGGCATACTCTGTACCCATTTTCGTACAGGATGTATTAAGTTTGTGTGGGCATATGTAAAACCTAGAAGGACTTGGGATAGACCCGTTATACCGTTATTATAACGTTCGCTTTTTGAACTGATCTAAGCTTGTCTGTTCGTGTGTCTATGTGATAATAGTATTTGGGCGTTCTAAATTGGTGTGAGAAATCAAGGTTCTTGATGAAAATTCGCTCATAATAATAATTTGATACAAAGAATAATCTTTCCGATTTTGGACAACGTAGGTCTATTGTCTAGATGGGACCTCATAAAAAGATGTTAATGGAAAATAAACGCTTATATGAGAAAATTGCCCAATTTTGGATATTTTATGGTAAAAATTTGTTCGTGAAAGTAATTTGACATAAACTTTGGATCGGAAAGATATTTTACTACTCCACTCTGTAACAATGGTATAGATTCGTTGGTAGTCATCTTACATCTGCAAGTCATTCCACGAATTTATTGGGTGAAGTGTTGTATATTGAGTATTCACTCATAAAAAGATCGCATCAAGTTTCAAGAGTTATTTAATAAAACTCAACTTCAACTTTCCATTGAAAGTGGAGAGAAATAAATACTTACATGAATGAAACTGATTTGATGTGACATGTTTATATAGATGGAGTAAGAAATTTGTGATACATATCATGTATATGATTATCACAAATGGGATGACATTTTACCCTGCGACAGGTATAAAGAGCTAAAACTCGAACTCGACACATAAACCAAAAATTATGAACATGACATTTAACACAGGTTTTTTCAATGAACGGGAAATAAGCCAAACAGTAAAATATGAGCGTGTGTTATGAATGTATATAAACGTCTGTATATGGCTAGGCGCCATAATGGTCGGTTTGTCGGTGTGTTTCAATTGTGCAGCACATAAAAACAAAACTTGCGGTTTCGTAAGTCGTTATGCAATTTCTTCTTGCCTCGCGCATTTTATGCTTTTTATTTATTTTTATCTTTATGAGTTGTTATAAAAGTAAAAGTTGAAAACATCGTAAATAGTCGCAATCATCATAAGATTGATGTTTCGCATCGTAATCGATTTGGAATTGATTTGCTCCGATATAAATAATATATTGGCAATATAAATTGATTCTTTCAATCGGTAGTCGGTTTGCTTGGATTTCTAAGTGAACTTTTCATTGCATATGTATATACATAAAAAATAATAAAAAATAATAATAATAATAATAATAGTAATAATATTAATAAATAAATAACAATAACGATAAGGACAATAAATAGTACAAGAAACGTTATTACTACGTAATATAAAAAAAATCACACACTAATCGCAACAAGTCCTTGTATTCGCATTTTAATACAAGATTTATACACATTTTTTCACTTTATGAAAAGCTTGAAGTTACGCACATTACTTTTCCTAAAGACTTGGCTTTGATATAATAATTTGACATTTTAAATAATGAACAAAGTTTATAAATGCAAATGGATGCTTTTTTGACGATCCGTTTATTCATGCACCCTTTCATTTATTGCTACGATATATTCGTATGTAACATTTAAGATTTAAAAATAGTATATATGTATATATATATATATATATATATGTATATGTAAACTAATATCAAATCTTGCATTGATTTTTCACAATTAACCGAGAAATAACTAAATCAACATACGCAAAAGTTGACATATTCCTGCCATTTTAGAGCAAAATCTTAACCCACTTTGTATCTGTCGGCTACGCAGCTTTGTCTGCGGATTAATCCGTGTTCCGTTAAGTTTCGTTCCAATTTTTGTCGTTTTATTTTCTGTTTTCCGTGCTAGTTACTATTACTTTAATCCCTGTCCCAAATGAAAGCAATCGTAGCAATGTTGTGTAGGCGTTATTGCAATTACTTTTATCTGGAGGATATTTTAGTGTTGAATGTGCCAGTAATTTCTACAATACTGGCTATGTGTTGATAAGTTCGCGTGATGTATATGAATAGCGAAGAAATGTTCGGATTCGTCGGCAATAGAGGAGTTTCAAATTTGGCGAACAAATTTCAAAAATTTTGTAAAAATAATTCCGAAAATCAAATTTTTTAATACGTTGGAAAGGTGTTTGCATAAAGATTCGTGAGATGTTGAACCCTATCTTGATCGTAACTGTTTGACAGAGCTCTGTTAGGGTGTTCACAGACATCTGTCTAGGGAGTTGGTAAACGCTTTTGTTAGTTAAATTCAAGTTTATCTCTTCACATCCTTGGCCGTCAGCAGATAAGGTGAGGGATTTAAATTTTCTTTATATCTTCCTCTCCACTACTTAAGTTGTTGTAGAATGTACTTATGAGAGGAAAAACTTCCTTTTATATTAAAAAGTGTTAATTTTCTCGAAAAAATTATATAATGGGCTTACAGGAGTTTTTATATCCTACAGCAATCTTAGTGCAAAGTTAAAATAAAGTTGTGCGGATGTATGCAACGCCCGGAAGGACTTGACATAAACCCACCTTTTGTCTGCCTGCTCAGTTGATGTCTTTCCACTTATTTTTGTATTCAATCTATAGGTGGCTGCTACTGTTGAGATACTTTGATGAGATTTCCTATTGAAAATAATGCGGCTCGGACCACCGCCCGTGTAGTTCCGCATTTTGAAAAGTCATTATGTGACTAACTGTATTACGTGCAATAGTGTTGGGTGTATCATAGTGCGTCGTGGCCGCCTATAATGTTTTCACTTGTTTTTCGCATAATGTTTACTCAGAATTTATAAATTAGTTTTTCCTAACAACGAACACAAATTACAGTATTTGTCGGAAGAACAGTGAAATTGATATATACATATATAAAAAAAAAAACAGAAAAAAAAATGAGAATGCTATTTAAATAAATTACAAAACGCACCATGTAGTGACCAATTGACAACTTACCCACAAAACATGAATTTGAATAACATGTTGTGAAAGAAAACAATTCATTGAACGCGAAAGACAGAGATAACGAGGAAAGGAAAATAGAAAACGAAAGAGAGAAAGACATATGAATGCAAATATTGTATAAATGCAAAGGCCGGGTAACGATAATGCGGTCAAACACTAATCAAATTCATCCAAGTGTATTATGCGAAATAAAGTTCTGAGTTCACATATTGCACTTTAGCTCGATACGTATACGAGTAATAAAATGGCAAATAAGAAAATTTCCTTAAATAAAAGAAACACGAACGAAGAAATTTCTCTCATTTGCAGGTTACAGTCTATAGTATATGCTGGCGATTAATCTAATGAAATTAATGAGAAAAACAAAAAATGAAGAACGAATGCTTAATTTTTATCAGTCATGTGAATAGCTTTCACATGATATTCAGCATCAGCATCAGCATTAGCACCAACATCAGCATAAGCATCAGCATTAGCAACAACAACAACAACAACAACAACAGCAACAGGAACATCTTTTTAAAGTTATGTTAGTTACTATTAAAACCGAAAACAGACAACATATGAATGGACGGACGATAGCTTGCACATTCATGCGAACGCTATTATTTTCTCTTTTCATTTTTTATTTACTTATATTTATTTTTTTCCATATTCCGTTTGCTATGGCGAAAAAGGTCAAACAAGTACAGGCTGTAAGCAGCATCTAGCACACACTGCTGCATTGCACTGGTCGCGGATAATGTATCTCTAAACTCGCATTAATGTTTAATATAATGTTTAAGCTAATGTTTATAAGTTTAACTGCTAAATGAGCAGCAATAATAATAACAACAAGAATAACAACAACAATCTAACAACCAGAGAAATCATCATTTAGCCGTAGCAGCAGCCTCATTATCAACATTCTCCTCATCAGCTACATTAGCAGCAACATGGTTTATAACACATAATACACTCGCTTCATTCATTATATTAAATAATGTTTAGAAAGATGAAGAAAACTGAGACGGGGAAAAAAAAAAAGAAAAGAGAAATGAAAAGCATGTGCATTTATTGCACTGGAATAAACAAATAAACAAACAAGCAAACTACATACAATAAGAATTATGTATAGACATTTATTTGGACGGACATATCTATCTTTACGTGCAACTGTGGGTGTTTATGCTCTAGTGTGTTCAGTACAAAATAATTTTTCATGTTCTTATATTGTTTAACATGCATGAATTTATTGCCTGATATTCACGACGATAAGACGTAGCAATTGCTGTTCCTTCTTCGCACAGTGCACGAGACGTGGTTACATATCTCTTGCAGTCATATTGTAATTTTATAAACCTTATATGATTGTACAATTATGTGCGCGAAAGGCTGTAAAGAACGCACAAGCTCAGAATCTCCAAAAATGGCGAGGAAAATTTCAAATGAATTTCAGGTTATCATCGTCAAGCAATAGCATACAGAGGCATGAAGCATTACATTTTTTTTTGGAAAGACTCACTTCATTCACATTAAAATTTCAAATTAAAATATAAACGAACTAAGTTTAGTAAGTTGCTTATAAATTGATGCATAGGTATTTCGCATTGAAGGTCTTGAAAAGTTTTTAAGCGCAACGTTTATCATTTGCGGCCTGCATTACATTAAGTTTGGGCGGATGTACGCAACACTCAGAGGGATTTTGAGATACGGCACATCCGGCATCCTGTTCTGATCAATTCTAAATCACTTTGTCGAGCGATCTAATCGATCTTTTCTGTCCCTCTGTCGGGCTTGTTGTCTTCTCTTCAACCTACAACTTGCTATTTTTCAAATATTTTGATGAAATTTGGTACACTGCTGCATCATCATCAACTGCGTGTTAAGAGTTGAAATAGAAAAGCCAGTGCGTTAGCCTCACTATACTAATTGATTATTTTAACAATTAAAAACCAATTTTTGTTTTCTTAATTTTTTTTACTTCTCCTCTTTAGATAAAGGAAGCAAAAAATACACTACATAAGGCCTGCACAGAACATTTTGACGCTCATCACTTGCATATTTTTGTATTTCTTAGTAAGCTCTGTAAAACACTGTAAGCTGAACATGCTATGAACACAGGAGCCTGGCACATTGCAACTGCAATATAATATATAAGAATGTGCGGTTAGAGAACAAATGTGTGGGGCTATGTAGGTTCTATGTATGCTTTTCTGGCAAAGTTCCAAAGTTCCATTCGAAACACACGCATATATTTTTGTATCTTTTCAAGACGATTACTCACTGATTGAATCTAACGGGAGATGTCGCTGGCAATTGTTTCCCCTTTCAGATATGCATTAAACATATGAGACATTTTATCTTAAATAAATATTAAAGGTTGTAATGAGAAGATGACTTATTAGGAAAGAGTTCACTCTAACAATTGTAATTCTATACGAGCATTGCTCTCTTTTCTTTTTGTTTATTTGCATAAAGATATATGCGTGGCACACATACCGCGGGAATACCACAAGTAAAATGTGCATTGAAAGTTTTTTACTCATGTTTTGACATTTTAAATGTCTATTCGTTCTGGACAGCTAGTCAATCATTACTGCAACTGAGCTAATTAAGTTTTACTGGTATATGTCGTGCTTACAGAGATCGGAGTGTAGAAGAAAATGCATTGTTGTTAGATGTTAGCTTGGACCTTTTCTCTTCCAGTGCCTGTAAAACGAAACAATTTCAAGGCGAATGACATTTTCCATCCAGAGCAATGGATTGCATACAGCAATGCAAGTCGAAAATATCTTTGTCTGAGATCCTGTTTTGTAAGTGGTAAAATTAGAAAGAATTGGTTTGTTGTTAAGATACCCCAGGCACTGATTACCAGCCATTGCTTAAATATTGTCTTTCGATACATTCACTCAATAGTCTGGATGTAGTATTCTTAGAGTATAATCTTTGTGCGCGCTATAATGAAAACTTTGAGTAACAAAAATTATTTTTAGTTTATTTTAAGGTTTATGAAAGCAAATCATAAAGTCATTTTTGGTAAATTGAATTCTAAGATCTAAAGAATTTCTAATGTCAAGAATACTTTTTGCGGTGACCATTAAAAGTCTAGTTTAGGTTTTTTGTGTCGCTACTATACACTGTACAATGTTTGTATAAATGTGTTACTCTTAGAGGTCTCATTAAGATTATTACACTAGTTTTGTCTCTCTCTCTCTCTCTCTCTCTCTCTCTCTCTCTCTCTATTTCTCTCTCTCTTTCTTTCTATCTTTGCATAATATGACGAAAAGGAACAGTAATCCTTCGCGCTAACTGGCGGAGGTGGCTCTACAGACAAATGTATGCATACAGACGAAACTTTTAATTAATTGCATAAAGATTAATAATATGTTATGTAAAAAACAAAGTTATGCGGTCAAGGTTTAAGTTAAGCGATATTTTCTTATTATACCTAATCATGTTTCGTGCAATCATTCAGCTGTCATTTTTGATTACAAATGATGCTGATTCGCTCGTTTGAGACCTAATTAAACAACTTTTGTAGTTAATTAATGAAATCACTCAATTTAACTGCAACAAGAAGAAACTTTTAAATGACAATTAACTTAATGTACGATTTCAGTCAGACTCCATTTTATTTATGTATAAAAGTTATTTGTTTATTTATCTTTTTTTTCTCTTTTTTTTTTTTGTTGTATATATCTTTTCGACTATATCGTAAGTCCGCTAAATACTTTGGCAATAAATTTACAACCATGTGTGACAAGGCAACAAAACTAATGTGGCTTTTAAGAAGTCACAACATGTTAGCCATAGAGAATGTCAAAATTGTTGACAACTAATCAGCAAATAAGCTGTCAGAGGCGAAGAGTAAAGGACAATAAGAAGTGAATGAAGAAGATGAATAAGAAGAAGAACGAGATCGGCAAGAAAAACAAGAAGAAAGATGCGGAGAATGTAGGAAGATAATGAAAAAAAAAGAAAAAATAAATAAAAGTAAATAGTTGAGTAAATAAACATCCAAGTGTTGGCAATAGAAACATCAATTCAAAACAACGCAACACAGCATAAATGAGTGGTAAACACTTTCGGTTAATAATAAATTAAGCGATGGTCGTTGTGCAGCAAACGAGTAGCAAGACATTAAAGAGTTATTTATCTTTACATGAATAAAACCGATAACGACGGACATGTGAAATAACAAGTAAGTGTAACTGTAGTTTTATTGACCGCTTCGTATTATTGGCCATAAAGCTACCCTACTATAATACAAAAAGTAACGTATTCCCATATATATGATAAATATGGTTGGCTTTTAGCTTTGGCGGTTTCTCGCAATTTTCTCTAGTTTACGTCAAAGCGAAAACGTAATAAAAATGAGCATCATTAATGGAAAAATAGTAGACGAAAAGCTAATCAGAGAACACAAGCGGAAAGGAAGCCTGTGCACGGACGCAAAAGAAGAAGAAAAAGTTGCGGAAAAACACAATATATACAGAGAGAGTGAGGAGCGGGAGGAAATAGGACGAAAGAGCGACAAAGTTACGGTTAGACACAAATAGACAGACAAATAATCCGATAGACAGTTAAAAAGTCAAATGCATACTTAAACGGAGATATACAGCACTACTCATGATCCTTACTTTGGCTAAAACATGAAAGCACAGAACGGCAGTAATAGCAACGACAACAACAACCATATTGGCTACCCATTGATGCCGAATAACTGACTGACTGGCGGAAGAGGCAGGCTTTAACATTGTGCATGGCTTAGCTAAGATAAATATACATACTCGCGTGAACGCACACTCACATGCCCATTGCACATACACTTCGAAACCATTCTCTGCTCTATCAAACATAAATGATCTTATGTTGTTGTTGCTGATGATGTTGATGATGATACTGCTGTTAATTCTACTTGCTTCTGCTGCTGCTGCTGCTGCTGCCGTTGCCGATGCTGCTATAGTTAATTTTGCTGTCTTTACTTGTTATTATTATTATGGTATAAGAGCTATTTCTCTGTTTAGAGTCACAAAGCACGCAACAACAGTAACAACAGCGACTACTCAGCAGTAATATAAGCATCCATCATTTTGCTTTTGTAGCGAACATATTGCCATTTTTGGCTAAATGAAGAATTTACTAGCTTTTTTACACTACCAACATATATATATATATAGATATATTATGAATTAGAAGGAGCGAGAAAGAAAGAAAATTAATGATAAAAATTGCAACTTGTGTTTTGCAACGTAAAGAAGATATGTACGCACTGCATAGGAAGAGAAGAAGCAAAGGAAGAATTTATATGTTTACACCATAAAGATTTTCATACCGAATACGAAAGCAATACGACATGATTATATGCCATGAAGTGCATGTTTCTGTTTGTGCTTTTTGCTGTTCACCAAATTACTTTCAGTAAGAGTTAGAGGTCACTCTGCTGTGTAATGATATTTTTCATATTCTCAGGCAGATGCATATAATGGTGAGATGACTCTAATGAAAATTATACGCTTTCCCTTCTACAACTTTTTCGACTTTTTAATAATAATAATAATATAAATATTTGAACACTGCTTTACACAGCGACACACTTATAGACAGACCAATATTCTTCATAGTGAATGTCAAGTCTTTCTAATGAGGTGAAATGTTGTTTATAAAATAAAACAAAAAAAAAAAGTATTATTTAAAAAGTTACTCAGGAGAAGGTAAAGTCGTTTCAAAAGAATAATTTTTTTCATTTGTTTTTTTTATACGTTTGTAATCAATGGACCGAACTAATACTGAAATTAATATGCGGAAAACACTGTTCGATCTAGCATTCAATTAGGAGATAGGAAATTAGTGGCTAATCTTGCTTCTAGCATTAAGCATTTACATAATTCATCGCGAAAATCGTGGTTCAAAACCGTTGGTGTGATGGTCTATGAAAATTTTTAACGAATTATTAATATTTGTAACCTACAACCTGAACGAGAAAAGTCTTGAATATGCTAAATATGGTAGATGTCAGTTTGCACGTTTGTTGTGACGGCAGTTAAGTTATTACAATGCAAACGTCCATACCTTCTTTCCGTGTTTTAAATGTATGTGTACTTCGTATACATTGCGATCCTTGCCGAACAGTTTCTTAAACTTTCAGCACAAACTTGGATTCTGGCATAGTCTACAGCAATTGAACTGTCAGAGCTTTTCTACGATATCTGGACGTTTTCTTCAATTTCATTTGAACGTTTTTGTTCGTTAATTTCATAACGAGACAAAATACATTGCAGCTTCAATTGTTTTAAACAAAGTTCGGAGTGATTTTCAAACTCATCTACGCAACTCGAATAATTAAACTTTTTCTGAAAAACGTTCAAAAATACTCGTGTACTTCATACGCATCTTGTGGTGATTAGGCACACGAGTGAAAAAGAAAATCTTGTAAATATATGTACAACTAATTCTCTTTTTACTAATTCTCTTAAGGACATGTTCCCAAGAATTGCGTGCAAAAAAAGATATTGACTGAATGGAACAATAGTAGGTATGTTTCGGATTTAAAGAGCAGAGATACAACAAACAATATTAAAAATGTCTCGTTAGACTTCACTTAACTATTTATTTAGGCCTTACACATTTTAATTCATTAAATGTATTATAAAAAATAAACTATACTTTGAAAAGTCAAACGAATCTGCATAAAACATACATTACGTCTCTAGGCATGATTCCGGGAATCCCACTCATGTACGCATATAATCGACATAATCTAACTGAACTTAAAAGAAAGTTTATAAAACATATTGAATGAGCATTTTTTCCTTTAAATCGTGGTAAATCAAATTTCGTATAAAAAAAGCCTTTGTGTATTGCCCATGACATGAATTTATCAATCATGCGCTATTTCCAGCGACTGGGCATCCTCACGGCCCGTTTGTGGTCAATTGAATGTTTGCGATACGATAACGAATTGTTTCCACTAATTGAAAGTCAGGTGCAGTGCGGTGTGCTCTTAATAATTATAAATATATAAGAAAACTAAGCTTGCCTTAGAGTTGACTGTTGGCTTAATCTAGACGCTTTGCAGAAGAACAAAGTGATGGCCGTGATGACAAACGAACACTTGCGACTTAATTGCGGACATTGAAAAACCGGTGGTAGTTTTTATCGAAAGGAACATGACGAGTGACTTTATTTGCTTCGTTGAATTGAATTCGTTTGAAATAAAAAAGTCTCGGCGCGGATGGCGTTTATAAAACCGAATCTTAATAAATGTCTGTTTGCATGCGCATACGATATGATCAGTAATTATCGACAATTTGGGCTTGTGAACTTATGCTTATTCTAGTGACTGTTTGCCGTAAGAGATAGTCACGATTTTATATTGTTCTTACTCGTAACCTATTTATTTATTTCATGTTTACTTAATCACTTAATTATAACTCGTTTTGAAAAATTTCTTTTTTCTGGTTTTTGGTACCCAAAGTTTTTACTTTTGTCGCAGAAGTTAGAACAAAGAGTAGAGCAGAGAATGTAAACAAACAAATATGTAATAAATTTCAAGGTCTTGAAAATTATCCGATAAAAATACTGAAATAAAATTGCGATCAAAATATTGTACAAGAAAAAAAGCAAGAAAAACTATATAAATTTATATATATATATATATATATATATATATATATATATGTATATGTATATATGAATATGTACAATAAAAAACAAAGAAAAATTTCCAATAAAATGTTTTAATACCACAAAGCACTGAAGACATATTTGTTTGCTTTATATGTCGCTTTGTCCGTCTGCCTGTTTATTTGTGTGCGAGGGTATTGTGAGGATTGTATAACACATGCAATAACATAGCGATTGACCATAACGATAAAACTGGTTGCGCGGGCCATGGCAGATACATTTATGCTCGCTCGAAGAGCGTTGATACTGAATTGAACGGCTGTTCAATGCATGCAATCGACGATTGGTTTGCATTGTTGGCTATTCGCCAGGCTGTTTGGGGAATTTTAGATGGATGCTGCTATTAAAATGCTGGTCGATTAAACGTTAACCACGGCAATGCTGCACAGCTTTAAAATCAAAAGCAATCAAATTGACAAAACGTCAACGTAATAAAGCGTCATTGATAAACCACAAAAAGCAATTGCAAAAAAGAAAAACTAAGAGAACAAAAACAAAAAGCTAAAGTAGTAAACTACGAATGTTCAGCAATAAAATACGACAAGCAGTGGTAAAGATAAAGAGTTGAGAGGAGAAATAGTAAAGGCAATTACAGAGACACAAATTGATAAACGACAAAGCATGAGACTGTGAACAAAAGCTTAACCCAAGTGCACATATTAACACATATGCGATATCCTCTCGAGCCTCAACAAATCAGCTGGACAACTTAGTGAGATCTAAGAAAATGAATGTTAAGCAATGTAAACTTATATACATATGAAAGCGTAAATAGATACATAGATAGATGGAAAGAGAATGAGAAAGAGAGAGAGAAAGAGAGAGAGAGAGAGAGAGAGAGAGAGAGAGAGAGAGAGAGAGAGAGAATAGTAAAGAAATGTGCAATAAAATATATGAGACAAGAAAGATTTCCAGTGAACAGCAAACAACTTAATGCCTTTAGGCGGTTGGCCCAAAACCGCATTGCAATGAAATTGTAAGAAATAAGAAGAAAAATTGAAAAATTGGACAAGTGGTCGATCAAACGTTTGCTTATATATACGCTATGTACATGCATATGTTCAATATATCGATTGTTCGGTTTCGTTCCGTAAAGAACTCTCTCAACAACAAATTACTGCACGTATACAATTGGGGTAGCATTCGACAATTTATATGCTTATGTATGTGTATAGGGACAGCGACGATATATGGCTTAACAACAATGAACATAATTTTAGCCAACATGTGAAGATATGTTTGCTTGTTTGCGCTTGTAAAAGACGATCATAGCTCTTTCTGTTCATTACTATTGCGCTGTTGTTGCTTAATACAATAATCACTTTATATAATGGTGCAATGCCGCTTAGACGTGCTGGAAAACTCAATAGTATAAAAATTTTTTCTTCTCATGATCATTTGATTGCCAGCAGGCTGTTGTTGATCTTACTTTTTGTTCCCCTGCTCTTTTCGCTTATTTCAGTTGTTTGGCGGACCCTTGAAAATTTCAACATCATTAAATTTATATGTATATAGATATTTCTTTTTTCTTCTTCGTATTTTTTTTTTCTTTCCTAAAAAGCATAAAGCTTTCCATTTCCTTTCGTTTAGATTGTCGCAACTATTTTTATAATATATATATATTTTTTTTTGCTTTCCAATGACTTCAACTAGCATAGCATACTGCGATTAACAATTTTGTGCAATACATGTGCTCTACATATGGTCAATAGCAAAATCAATTGTATAATGATTTTGATATCGTGGTTATTGCTGCCTTATTACAATATATTTATATTTATTTATATATATATGTATATATATCTATATATACTCGTGCATTTATGTTGTTAAGCATATATGGTCATGAACACACGAAACAATTCGGTAAACGCTCAACGCACTTGATATTTTCTAGGCAAGAAAGCGTTTACGCGTTCGATTGTTTACAGCAACGCAGTTGCATGCAATTGTTATAATCATCATTAAATGTCGAACACCAAAACCGCATTGCGTTAAATAGCGCTTGCGGCTGTTTGATGTTCATTTTTGGTAAAGCATAAAATTGTTTTATATATATGTTGTTGGTGCTGTTGCTTTTGCTATTGCTTTGTTTGTTTCCCAAGATCACCTCCAAATAGTTTGCTATGGACAATGAAAACAATAATGCTCACATGAACTCTGCTAGACAAACACTACGATCTTAAAGCGACAGTTTGTGGGGAACATCTAGAGGAGTTTCAATAAAATATGCGATATTTATGAAAAAATTCCTACTGATCAATACTGTCATTGGGAATTCGTTTGAAGACACGAATTTAAGACTCTAATCGTTATGATACTTTTGGAACCTAATATGGTGGTATCTGCATGAACACGTATTTAATTTCGCATCTTCTTAAACATCCGTTCATTTATTCATTCATTTATTGGTAAAGCGATTACTATGCTTTTTGTTTTTAGCGGATTAGCACGCTTCCATTTTGGAATAACTAATAAAAACACTATGAAATACCCTACACTACTTTGCTCAATGTAGTTGTTATTCATATACCGACTTTTCAAAATAAAGTTTTATATGTGGGAAGTTGTCGATCAAGTGCTCCAATCCGAGCCATTTTTACTAGCGTTCGTCCTTGGGCCAATACACTTCGTTGTACCAAAATCTCATTAAAATATCTCAAAATAGCGGCTTGTAAGTTGAACATAAGAAAATAAAACGGACGAATGGACAGACACGCTTACATATAATGGATATAATAAAGTCCTTCTGGGTATTGCATATTTTCGCACAAATTTCATATGCCATCCTTGTAGCAAAGCTTGTGTGACGTAAGGCTTTAATAAAACAATTTTTTTGATTTAAAAGAAAATAAAATGATATTCTTCTTTGACAATTCTTTTAATTGACAGTATAAAAACCTGGTTCGTAGCGCTTGTTTAGTTTTATGAGCGAACTTAAAAATCCGGTAAATAGTGAAATAAACCGCAATTATGAGATTTGTTTTTTTTTTTTTTTTTTTTGTTTTTACGACTTTAATAGAAAACATATGTTGGGAATAAAAAGATTCGTGTATAGATTAAGCAATAATAACAAGAATTAATAATAAAGAAGAAGTTAACATAAACAAAAATTATCTTAAATTAACGCAAAGATGGCAAGAATGGTAACAGTAAACTGGCAGCAAAAATCAAAGGAGAAAAAGTTTGAAAAATTGTGTTTTTTTCTTTTGTTTTACAATAAAGAATAGATCTTTTGATTCATTAAAGATCATTAAATCGAGAATAAGAGCAAGATTATATTCAATTTGTACGCGAAATGTTCAATATTCAAGAAACAGGAACTTCTGTGTAAGGATGTGATTGCAAAATAGATGGACAAAAATTAGCAAAAAGTAATGTTTTCCGGCCCCACATTGGGGGCAAAAAAATGTTGTAGTGTCAACAGCGGTCTGTAATGTCTATAAATTCTCGATAATTTTTGATCAAATTTAAATTTATTTAAAACATATTTATTATTAAGGCTAATAATTGAGTTATTCACTATCAATATCCATGATTTTTTGCCTCTTGTCCGGCAGCTTGCGGATGTGTCCGCGAAGTGACAGACATCGTCTCATTTTCGCACATCTTCAAGTTGACGGGGCCAGTAATCTTTAATTGATATGACTCCATCGATCTGAACCAGTGCTAGTCACAAGAAGACAGGTCCGAAGAATACGGTGCAATTGGAAAATGTTTCCAAACCTAGTTACTGATTACTTCCTGGATTGCTTTTGCACACGTACGTGTATTTTGATCGTTTTTAAAACAAAAATACTTTCTAACTTTTCCATAGCTTGATGCATTTTCAACACAAGCCAACTTAAGCATAGAGAGAATAATTTCGGGAAAATTGAATGCATCAGGTAGATTTTATAAAACGACAAAATTCAATGTAAAGAATTTATTTGTAGACCTCTTATGTAATGTAATATATACGAATTTGTTATGCGGGCCAGGAAAATTGCGTTCGTGAGCCTTGTCGCTCGGCAGCAAATGGCCTGCTTGTCTGCCTAGAAGTTATGTGCCCCTAAACTGACGATATAGACACCGCCAATAATTTGGAAGCCGTACATTTACTAGTGGTCGATGCTTTAGGATGGATGGCCGACTCGCTCTTAACTGACTCAGACCGGTGTGAAGTGCTTGTGGTGGTTAGGTAACCCTACATACCACTCCCAGCCAATGATTATCACTAGCCTTAAAGCAGCCGAGTGCAAGCACATTTTTGTAGTTTTAGCTGCACATCCCGTTATACTGCACATATTTCAGTCCATGTGTTCTGGTAGAGTATTGAAAAGTATTTAATAAATATATGTTCTGTAAGGATTAATGACTGTTAATATCATCATCATTGTTACTGTTCGTACTGTTTCATAGTTTCGCAATGAAAGCTAATAAAATAAAATAGAGTTGAAAGTATGAAAAGAGACATAAATAAAAGATTGCTGTGTTGATAGCGTTGTGATGAGCGCTTCCACAAAATCGCTTCAGGGGTTCGTGCGGATTATTATGTATTCGTGCGTATGTAGATACATGTAATGCACGAATCGAATATGTATATATGTATGTTTTTATGTATGAGTGAATGAATAAATATATATGCATATGTATGTATGGGTGCATGCTTATTACTTTATATCTAATTTGGGCGAGTGTTAAGACAACAATTTATTTCAATTATTGCTTATGTTTTCTGATTTAATGTTTCTTTTTTCTCCATTCGCTTGTAAGAAATTGTACGAAAAGAGTTAGAAGGGATTTCAGTTAAACACACCCTACTGACATTGATGGTTCAATTAAATGGAAACGAAAGAAACCACAAGGGCTTGTCATGGCTTAGGTTCTTTTCATTTTTTTCTCTTTTGTATGTGAGTTGCCATAAAAATTAACGATTTCAGAGTAAATTGTTTTTTTTAATTTGAAAAGAAAAAGTTTTAACATAATTCATTTATCACAATAAGTATGCATTAAGGTTTTTGTATGCTTGCAGCGGATAAGAAGGGGGTGCACTTTTTCGAGAAATGCAACCTTAATATATGAAATTGAGTTGAATCTGCCAACTGAAGAAATAAAGACTAATCAAATTGTCAAATCTCTGACCCTGAACAAAGCTAGGTTTTAATTTCTATCTGCTTCTTTTGGGCATATCCAGATCGAATATTAATTTGTTCGGATAATAATTTTTCTTTATATCTATTACATGACCCTATATATTGGATTGACCTGAAAGCATTCCTGTTGTTTTTTTTTTTTTTTTTTTTTTTGTAGTTTACAACCTTTAATTTCGGTTAAAGGGTGGAAACAGATTAATATTTGCAGAGCAATAATGTGCAAATGGTTTTGATGACAAAATTTGAAGAAGAATCTGTAGACGGCATAGAAGACGAGTTTTGAACATCAAGTTTATGCGAGAGCTTGTGGAATTCAGAAAATGAAATGCAACACAAATCGGTCCGTCGATACATCTATCTCTAACTTGAATAGACAATATGTAGGAAGTCGGTTAGTTTTCCAAATAGACAGATATCGTAGCTAATCGTTAAATATACCTCGATATGGGAATTTGGGAAACCTAGATCACAATTATTTGCTAGGTTATGATCAGCCAAGTCCGATTCGTAAACATCCTACAGCGGTCTGCTTAAGAAAGCTCTTCGTTTCTTTCCTCTTCATCACAATAAACACGCTACATATATATATACGCCATATAAATTGCCATTAGAGTTTATGAAAAATCTAATAAGTGGAGGTGGATCGGGAATAGAGCATTATGCACTTCGCATTTAGTTCAGCGAATTTTTTTTGTCAAATCACTTTTTTCGATTTCTCATTATAAAATACCAAAAATGCGATTTTGTTGTCGTATAAAGACATTTATTTTTCGCGGGAATTTGTATTTGGAAGCGGGTTCGTCCCACTCAAATTATGCATTTAGCACAAATGTCGAACATAGTATTTTCGTCGATTTGTTACGGTAAACTTTGTCAAAGTATATTCGAAATTGCAAATATTTGGGAAGTTTTTAGACGAACAATAATATGGCTGAGGGTGCTTGCTAATACTTAATTCAGAAAATGACTCTGAAATGATCCGTATGATAAAGAGCGGGTCCATCTTAAATCTTTCAGAGCGCAGTATGTATCCGGATAAATTGGATAGCCGGATAGGCTTATTATGACTGATGTACGGTACGCAAAAAAATGTAATTGTTTTGCATTTCTTCTTTCTTTTTTTGTTCAGTAAAACGTAAGCATTCTTGTTGAGCTGGCAACAGAAGTTCTCGCTGCTCACATGTAGATAGCGTTGCAGGTGCTTTAAAGGACTCCCTTGAATGTTGGGATGGGATGTTTTTCTAACTTAATTGTGCAATCAATCCGATTATGATTGCGTAATAAAATAGTTACAATTACAATAATACATTTTCTATTTCGCTTTCTTGCATGCGAGTAACGCTACTCTCATACAAAAGATAATTAAGCTAATAATTATATCACATGAAGTTTTTTTTTTTAAAGAAATCCTCTGCTTTAATTAATGGAAACGAACGACGATCTTTTTCATTTGTAAGATGCATATATTTAGGAGTAAAATTAAAAGGACCCCTTATTTAAAGCTTATCGAAAATTTTCAATTGTAGTTTTAAATAAACGCTTCTAATCACTGCGATAATAAATTAAGATTTAAAGTCACTTTCAACTCATTTTCAATTTTAATAAACTTTTCATTTCACCTTTTTGCTGATTTTTTCAACTCATTATTTACATGCACGCATATACCTTGAAAATATAATTTAAAATTTTATTTACCTTTGGTAAAGTAATACGAAGAAGAAAAGAAAGGGTGAGAAAACCAAAAAATTTGCCAACATTGTTATGGTAATTTTTTCAAGTTTTTCATTGACTGCTTAAATAGTACAGAATAGTGCGGAGTTTTGTTGAGTAATGTCAAGAACATATAATATATAATTTAAACTATTTATACATTAAGATTTTTTGATCATTATTTTCATTATTATTATGTAAATAAGTGATTTTTTTCAAAAGTCAGCCAACATATATATGCATGTATATATGCAAGTATTCCATGAATATGTTGATTTTCAGAACTCATATATAGAACACGGGGAGAAAGTATAAATAACTTGCACACGTTTTCCTGTTTAACACATACATGAGAATAAAACTAATAAAAATGTAATATATAATCATAGAGGAACTAATATAAGTTTGAACTAAGGGGAGGGATGTTTTGGGAAGCGCAGACCTTTGTATAAATATGCAATTTATTACATATACATACATTACCATGTAAATATTTATGTATATTATATTTTATATCAAATACTTGTTGGTCATGTAATAAAGAACCAAAGCAAGATACCACGTATAAAAACAAAAACAAAAACAACAAAGCAAAAGAGAGCAACGAAATGTTAGTTTGTCACGCAAATTCCGAAAAAGACGCAATTAAAAAACTATACACACTTCAAGACAACTTTCAGTTACCCATCTAACGATTTAAGCTTCAAGAAAATTTAAAATAAACACAGCTTTTCGTTTGTTATAGGCGTGTCAACCGATCGTATAGATCGTATACATCTATATGATTTTTCTATAAAAAAAATGTTAAATGTTTACGCCAAGTTTTGAATTGATATACATCTCTACATATATATTATACGTATAGTTATGGAAATTTTACTGTGAAAACATATTCGGCTTTTCAATGGGAAGAATTACCAATTTTCAGTTATTTTCAAATGCATTTTCAGCTTTTCCATATTCAGTTTTTTAAACTTAGAAAACATGATTTTAAGTTTTAAGTCTGTGAACTCCTTGTTAAATATATATACGCCAAGACAAAATTAATATAACTCCAAATTCTGGTAAGTGGCTGAAAAAAAAATTTCAATGGTTTCTTTGAAAAATTAATGACGATAACAATGGTCGGATAACTTTACCTACTAGCTGATGTGTAATTCAAACCCTAACTTATAAAATGCAAGCCAATTAATTATAAGACTTAAATTTGTAGCAATAACTTATTTGTTGAAAAGCTCTTAAAGAAGAAAATGGAAAAAAGGTAAATAATAAAACAATGGAAAACGATGACAAGAGTTTGTTTCTTTGACTTCTATAACTAATTCTACGCTGATGTATATGTAACACTAGCAAAAAATAAGAGAGATTCGTATTAGGAGTAATCGCGGAGGTTAACTCAGCCGATAGTGCAATGATTAAGCCTCACAGCAGGGGAACGGACTTCCTTACCACGATAACCTCTATACAATCAGTTATTCAGGAAATCTCTCCTATACGTGTCCAAACATGATAATCACAAGGAGAAGGAGAAGTAGCCGGAAAAGTTTTCACAGCTAACCATAATTTACTAATGAAAATTGAATCCGGGTATAACTCATTCGATATTTGAACTTTATATCTCCTATATGTAAATTCTTTAAGTTTTCTATGTATTTTGTATTGGTAAGGAATTCTAGAACGTTTTATCCGTACGTTTTTGATACTCTTATACGGTACTTCCATTGATAAAAAGTGAGAACAGGCGTCATTCATTTTCCGATTAAAGATTACTATGAGCCTTAGTTTTCTTCGAAACCGTCGACGTAATGTTGGCTATGTTGTAGTTATGTGCAGTTACATCCAAAGCAAGAGTTCGATAGAGATAAAAGAGCTTTTTACACCAATTAAGTCCTTTAACAGGACTACACGGCTTTCTCAGCCTACCCTCGAGCTAAACTCAAAGGGAGAAAGTGCTGGTAGTTGCCCAGCTAAAGAAATTCAGGTACAGCATCGAAGACAATGTTCTATCGCGATTGACGAGATAAAGTGGAATTGGAATATGCAGCGTTTTAGATGAAAGTAAACAAGAGAATCACACTATTAACTTCTGAAGATGTTTACATGAAATTTGAGAGGACCGTCTGTCGGGCTTCAAATTTAAGAAGACAGAATCTGCTTGTTCAGACACGGTCCACGTTATTTAAATGGAGAAGCATTAGTAATGTACTTTTTGATTATCGTGTTATGTTAAACACATACAACATTCTATATTAAGGAGTAGTATTGCCTTGTGAGTTTTGCTGCATCAAATCTTTTTTTTTTGTGGTTGTGAAATTAATGATTAAAGAATGATACACGGAGAGTTTCTCTCTAGCAAACACTGCGCCGACGATCACAGTGCAGAAGTAAACGCGGTCAAACCCTTACGGAGACGGACATACGTCCGAAATTTCCTTGCCGGGCGGCCTGATATTATGCGCTATAATACTGTACATCCTGCACTACCTACGGTCTCCTTGGGCGCATAACCTTGTTTAGCAGACTCCCAGATTTCATTGTTGATTTATAACCGTTTTCTTAGATTTATTTTCTTTAATTAACTTAAATGATCCCTTTAACAGTCACGAACGGTATAAATAGATGATTATAGATGCAGGGATATTGTAAATAGTCGAAAAATGTAATTGTCCGAATATTGGTGTGTAGTAGTGGTTACGCGCGTTCGAAACTATTAAAGCGCGTTTTCTCGAAATATGATTTTTCAGACGGCAAACAGTATAACTCCAACAACTTGCATCCTTCTAATTCGAATTTTTTACAATATCTTTGGAATGCTACTTAACACTGAAAGGCAACGGGATTTTTAATAGTGGCTTGCGGCCTTTCGGAAAATATGAAATTATTGCGGATATTGTAAAAAATTTCTTTTCACAATGAGACATGTGCACGGAAGTCGGAGAGAAGAAATGTTTTCTTCTTCGTCTTTTTTATTTAGCAAAAGTTAAGACTGCTGCGCAAACTCACAGAACGCGCCATGTGCAAGGGATACGTCTTAAACGGGAGCGAATGGCGCAAGGCAAGGCTAGTGGGGAAGGAATGCGAGGAGGCTTAGCTTAGTTAAGGAATTACATCATTTTTATAGTCCGCTAACGGTCGTATTACTTTCGTTTGGCAGAAATTATTAAAATCCTTCACATACTACTACAAGTACATGCGACAATCTTTGTAAATTAGTTGAATCCGCTTCCCATATGGTATACATTTAAAGTATTGCTGACGCTTGTACTTGCATTAAGAAGGTTAGCATACTGACTTGTGTTTTGGATGTAAAAAGTTGATATGTACATATATGTAAATGTATATCGATGTTGTTGTTATTATTATTATTTTTTTATTAAAGCAAAACATATTCACTGCGGGCACAATATGCTTGTTTGCGTGTGTAAACATTACAACACACTCCCTACTGTGTACTTAAGAAAATGACAACTTCTTACTTTTCTTCAAGCTCTGTAACTTATTTCTATGTTTCCATAAATATGCATTAGGTACATGCGCACGCAATATATATATATACGTTATGCATATATGTTAACCTCTAAATAAATTTGTTTAAGATTTACATAAAAATCTCTTTAGATTACCAAAGTTTTTGATAGTAAGTAAAACAAAACATAAAATAAAATCGAGATATTTTTCTCTATGTATCTCTACGTACCCAAGTATGAATGAAAAGTTGTTTTCTTTTTGTCGAGGAGAAAGCAAAGAAAAGTTCAAAAGCATTTTATCAAACATATCATCATTAAGTGACTGAAGGTAAGTAAAAGTAGAACTGAAAGAAAACCGAGATTTCTCTATATTGTGTGGCGGTTATTGTTGTTATTTCTTTGCTTAACTTTTTTTTTTTTTTCATTTTTTTTCTTTATAATTGTCATCAGTAAATATTGACATTTGTTGTTGTTAATAAGAATAATATTCTATCATAAAGTCAGGTACATAACACAGAAGAAGAGACTCCAAGGAAAATATCCACCCTCGTCAAACAGTTTCTGCTTAAAAAAAAACAAAAAAAAATTTAATATGCAAAATTCGCTTCCAGGCTCACTTGCTGAGAATCATGATGAGCTCTGTACTAAAGGTGATGGTGGTTACGATGTTGTGTAAAACAGGACTAACGGTTAATTTCAACTCTTAACGCCGTATAAAAGGACTCAGAGTAAATTTATATAATGGCATAACACAAATTCTCTTGAGATTTTTCTTAAAGGTTTGCTACCGTGTTATTCCATATTCTCATCATTTTTGTTTATCCATTTTCTTTTTATACACTACAAAACTTACTGTAAAGGTATACTAAATCTATTCAGATGTACGTAACTTCTACACACAACGAATTAGAATCATTTTAAGAGTCGATTTAAGCCTATTTATACATCCGTCTTTTTGACGTCCGTCCATGCATTTTTACGCTAACTTGAGTTTGCGACAAAAAGCAAATTATATGCTACTTAATATGCTATTGGCCGATGCCTATGAATGAGATATACTATGATGATTACAAAACATAATATGTGTTTTATTGTTTTTATTTGGCAACCATTTTGAGTAAATAAAAACTAGAAATCGTGTTATCAAGCAATCAGTCCTATGTATGTATGCGTTTTCAGCAAAAATGAGGAAAATCTTACCATCGACTCAGGTCATTTCCATAATGAGCATGAACACATTAAAAAAGGAGAAATTGTTGACCAACAAATAGAAATGGAAAGAAAACATGAGTGAGTGGGTTTTAGTCCAATATCGAGCAAGCCGGAAGATGGACTTAGCTAATTTTGAATTTTATCCTGACGATGATGAAAGCAAAAAAATTGAAATTAAATCTGCTCTTCTAGAGGAAATTTTGAAATGCTAGCAATAACATTAACCGTTAGACAGGCAGCCGAATAGTTGCGCTTAAATCGATTTTGCTATCTACAGTGATTCAAAATATCGTATTTTGTGGAAAACGGTCATGACATTTTTTCATGAAAATTTAATTGCATTTCCCCTTTACTTTAAATGAACTGTGCCACGTTTTCGTTCGATCATTGTAGAATTTCGGTGCGGTGGACTATGTATTAATTATATATGGCTACAATGAATGCTCGATCGGTAAAATCATAACAATCAAGCTGCGTTCTATCTCTCCCTCGCCGCCTCTTTCTCTTCGACTTTCGCCGTGTTCATACTTCCATAGGCGGGCGTCCCTTGAGTGATTAGTCTTGAAAGCAGAAGAAAAATAGAAGAAAAGGCGCTATGTTGTACAATTCTGTACTTTTTTTTTGCTTGTCACTCTTTTGTATTATTCTGTAATCGTTTTTTGCGCATCAAGGGGTTAACATGTTTTCCTAAAATACATCGATACTTTAAATTAAACCAAAATTGTCGGTAGCTATGTAACGGAGCTATGCATGAAGGAAAATAATCGATTATCTGAACATTAAGAAATGGAAAGTCAAAAAAAACTCAAGAAGAAATTTGAGCCAATACTTGTGCGACCGATGGGGGAAGGGATAGTACATTAGATAATTCATTGTTTATTGCCTTAACCAAGTTAAAAAGTTGATAGCCAATAGAAATAATTGTAAAATGTAAAATCTCATGTCAAATCAAAGTCAAAACTTTTTCCAATGTCGAAAGGGACTAACCCCATGACTGCAATTCGCAGCAATTGATGAGAAGTGTTGGTCTGCTGTCTTGTAAATTCCGACTTTTTATCTAATCACTATTAGGTTTTAACTTTTAAGCCTAAGCAGGATCATCTCCATAAAAGCACTTTATTAGGGAGGCAGGTAATGCCAGTTAACTGATAGGGAATCCCGGTAATACGATGTGTAGAATACGGACAATTGTTCGCAAAAATTTATTGCTCGATTTTCTTACGAAAAAAATTAGATATATTTTAGTTAAAAGACTTTCCAGCATTTACTTGTTGACTTTAATTTTAAATTCCTCTCTCTTTGCATTGTCATACCTTCGTAACAGGTCGTAGTCAGTGTCGATTATACGCTCTGGAATGCACATAGCTTCGTTGCTTACATTTTGTTTTAATTTGATGCAAAAATTCCAATGAATGGGTTTAAGTTTTGAGGTGCGCGCAAGTAAAGCTATATTTAATTTGACCTTTTACTTAAGCCTTCATTATAAAGTAGAATTCCGTTATGATTTCTAAGTGTTTCCAAAGTCGAATTGATACCTAAGAACACCTTGTAAAGTTATTTTGCGTGTTTGGCAAGCGACAACAAGAAGTATTGCAATGATTGTACAGCGAGTGATTGCTTACTTTAAGGCTTTCGTTGGTATTTCTTCATTATGTACGTTCTTCAGAATGTCGAAATAGGCTTTAATGCAGACACATACACACAACATCACATGCCCAGAATTTAATCATTAGTCGATGTTTGTGTTTATTAAGCCTGTTTAAATTCGTTTGTTTGCTTTCTTTCTTTCTTCGATTTTCTTAAAGGTCGCGTGTGCATGATTCTTTTTTTTCTGTTTCTTTGTTTTTCTTTTTGTTTGCACTCACATCACTAAAGTATACAATTTTTCTACTTATAACTGCACATACGTTCAATTTATATTTACCTCAACGATCACGTGTGGGTGTTTATTGTTGCTATATATAAGAATTTTATCTATAGGGACATGCTTAGGGGTGAACGAATGTAAATCTCCAATTTTCTTTCATTCTAATTCTCTCTCTCTCTCTCTCTCTCTCTCTGCCATGTCTCCATCCCTGTTACGCTTTTGCATATGATATCCATTGTTTAGTTGTTTTCAAAAGCTTTACAAACAATTTTACTGGCAAAATGTTTTCAAAATGATTACTATGCGTTGAATGTATTTTCATCGTTTACTTCTCTCGCTATTGCTGCAAATAAATGCTATATTTTCATGTTATTGCTGTTATTATTGTTGTTGTTATTGTTGCCTTTGTTTTACATCCATCGGTTGCCTGTTTGTTTGACAACGTGCAGGTGTATAGGTAAATATTGTCACTTGCTTTCGCAATGAAAGCAATTTAGCAAAACAATAAAAAGCCTTTAAAAACCTTTTGTAAATTGTAGGACTAGGAGCAAAATGCTGCAACAGTAGCAGCGGCAGCAACACCGGCAACACCGGCAACACCGGCAACACCAGCAACAGCAGCCGCAGCAGCAGAGAGAAATAACGAGTGATTCATTGATTTTTTTTCTTTATTTTATTTTATTTTATTCTATTTCTTTTTCTATTTCCGCCTCTTACTTTTGTCCCCTTAACATTCTTAACGTTATTTGCATTCGTTTGACTGTATTTTCATTGTGCCATGAAAAGCACTTAAATGCGTCTGAAGTTTTCCTAGTGAACAAAATATTAGTATATTGATGATGACGACGGTGATAACGATGATGACGATGTGATGGATTCTTTGTTTGTTTGTTTTTCTTTTTATAAGAAAAAAAAAGAAAAAAAAAAAGAGCGAAATTTTATGGAAATGCCTATGCCCCCGACACATCGAATGCAGACGACTGATATTATGCAGAAAAAGCAAAAACAAAAAATTTGTTTCTGTTTTACTTTCTCGCTTCAAAAATTGCTCTACAAGTTTGGATTTTAAGTGTCCGCAAACAGGAAATATATTAACATCTTAAACTTTTCTGAATGCTATTAGTTAGTTACTCGCTTTAAGTGTATACACGTACACACGTATATACAGTCACACAGAGGCAATACATGGTGTACAGGTCTAAGAGGATTTCAACTTGCATTTGCTCTTTCAATGTCACTATATCGAGGTAATCCTGATATCAAATGTTGCTGGCATTAAAGAGTTTTTCTCCCATAAAAATATCGAATAATTTGTGAATTACGTTCGAAGAAGTTAATGCCTTTCATTTGGAGTGATTGCAAATAAGTTCGTCATATACTCTGAACTATTGCATATAAAAAAGAAAGTAGGCACTGCACAGGGTCACAACCCAAACCTTAAATATTCTATGCCACTCTACAGTTACTCATATAAAGATGAAGAAGAAATCCAATCGTAACCATTTTTTTGGGCCAAAACACGCCGGTGCGCCGAATTTCGTCAAAGCATCTTAAAAACTGCTAACAAAGCTTAAACACAAGACGGACCGATGGACAGACCAATTTAAATCGATTCAAAAAACGAATCCACACAGAGGCAATACATGGTGTACAGGTCTAAGAGGATTTCAACTTGCATTTGCTCTTTCAATGTCACTAAATCGAGGTAATCCTGATATCAAATGTTGCTGGCATTAAAGAGTTTTTCTTCCATAAAAATATCGAATAATTTGTGAATTACGTTCGAAGAAGTTAATGCCTTTCATTTGGAGTGATTGCAAATAAGTTCGTCATATACTCTGAACTATTGCATATAAAAAAGAAAGTAGGCACTGCACAGGGTCACAACCCAAACCTTAAATATTCTACGCCACTCTACAGTTACTCATATAAAGATGAAGAAGAAATCCAATCGTAACCATTTTTTTGGGACAAAACACGCCGGTGCGCCGAATTTCGTCAAAGCATCTTAAAAACTGCTAACAAAGCTTAAACACAAGACGGACCGATGGACAGACCAATTTAAATCGATTCAAAAAACGAATCCAAACCGATCGGTATAATAAAAGCCGGTTCTACCTCGACTCGATTTGGGTGTTGCATACATCCGCACAAACTTAATATGCCTTTGTACCGCAAGTTGTGTTGGGTATAACAGCACATACATTAATGGATATATATGTATATATATGTATATATATATATATATATATATCTTTGATGGTGTCATAGGGGATGGTCAATTCAGTAACCGAAAGTTAAGCTTGTGTTTATGTCAGTGATTTCAAAAAAGGAAATATTTTTCCTACTTCCTCCAGGGATCTATAATAAAAAACAGACAAAGAATTAAAAATACCTTAATTAAAATGATGAACGGGAAAAGTCAAGAGAGGGGAATCCTTACAAGTATCTCAAGTATTTCAACTTGGGGCCTGTAGGTTGAGCACAAGAAAACAAAAGGAGCTGACGGACAGACAAGCTTTGATCGACATCCGAATTGTAAAGAAAAGTGGATCTATCCGAAGTCCATGTGGCACTCCACATACATATACGCTGGTACACATACTTGTGTGTGTAGGATTTGATCAAGTAGCGATGAAAAGTGTTCAAATTCAAACAAGTGTATGATTAGATGTCGACACGACCGTCCTTGTATTTTTGTGCAAAAACCCTCTTTTAAAAGTAAGAATAACCGCCTGAGTGGCCGAGTAGGCAAGAGTCTCGACTAGCAATTCAATGGTCGTGGGTACAAATCTCAAGTGCGGAGAGTTTTTAATAATAATAACAATAATAATAACATTTAAGACTTTAGTCTTAGAATTTATTCTCTGGCTAAATTTATATAATAATAATAATAATAATAATAATAATAATAATAATAATAAAAGTAAGAATAATTAGCAATTTCTTGTATAACATCTTTGTTCACATACTCAAGTGTTCTATGAAGATGAGTGAATGGAATATTTTCTTGATTCATAAAAACATAATTTTTCTTAAATATTGTCTCTTCAGAGCTTAGCAGATGTCTTCTGCGAACTTGTGCATAGTTGCGATACCTGCATCCACTTGACAGCGTAAAAGGGATTTGTTGCACATCGAGAACGCCTCTAAAAGAACGTTCACATTCTTAATGTACATTAATAGATTTTTCCACGGCTGCTTCTTTTAATATCACGAGCTCGTTCTTAAAAATCTTATTCACCATATCCACCAAACAGCTTTACTTAATCATGATTCGACTGTGACGCTTATCTGAGACGTCACATGTGCAGCTTTGTTTTCGCTAAACACATATCCTGAACTGCTTTTAGTAGGCGAAATCAGTCCCCGCAGATATTGAACGACCAAAGATTCGGTTTAAGTAGAGCACGATTGCTTTCTTTTTTCACCCGAAACTTTCCATTGTTGAACTCCGTAGTTGTAAGATACCCTATATATCATGTTAAGTGCAGATAGGCTTAATTAGCGCTAAATGTTGGAATAGCAAATGTCAGATATGTCCGTCCTTATGTCCCTTTGTTATTGTAACATTGGTAAAGAAGAAAAGTATGAGTTAAAGTTTGTAGCCGTAGATTAACTATGAAAGCGGGCTTTAATCAACTCGGAAAACCGGTAAGTAATAAAATAGAAATTTCAAAACATTGTTGTACTTACAATAACTTAAGAGCTCTGGACGAAGCATTTGGAATAGTTTGTTACGAAAGCATTCCTAACAGATCTACTTCGACTTAAACAAACAAACGTTTACGATCATTAAGCGTCTGCTTAATGATGATTGCTTTCGAGGCGAATGTCAATTTCTTTGTTATTTCACGTTTGCTTTTAAGTCATGATATTTATTTGTTTGACTTTTATTTTATTTAAACAATTTTTTTTTTTTGAAAGGTTTCTCTACAAAATTACACATTAATTGTTAAGCTTATTGCAGAGTTTGAAATAAATTTTTCGGTTCTTTTTTACACTGTAAATGTATGAAACATTCTTAGAAACTTTCATATCATCATCAAGTAATAAATTTGTTTGTCTCTTTTTTAGAAAGGAAATCTTTTCGAAGCTGTCTTATTTTTCTCTCTCACTCGCTCTTGTTTTTTTTTTTTTTCTTACAACCCTACCACATGTAAAGTATACGCTGTCCTAACTTATATAAGTTTATTAAAATCTGTGAGATTTTTCAGTGAAAACATGAAAGCATGCTCTCACCGAAGAGGACGATGCGATTTTGTTGATGAAGGACAAAATAATATTTTTATATGTTCTTTATATTTACTCTCTACGTATATGTGACAGTTTTTAGCACTGAGTTGACATCTTTTTAATTCGATGTTAAGAAAAGGAAAGCAATGAAAACAAAGTGAGAAAAAAATAAAAGTTATTTATACGTATAGGGGGCTGTACGTATATAACACAAGTATTATTTGGGGATAATAATAAATAAATTGTGTGCGGCTAAGTATGCACATCAGAGATTAAGCGGAAATTTAGTTCAAAAGAAAGTAAATAAACAATCATCACGAGAAAGGTAATAGAAAAAAAAAAGCCGAACGCGCATAGTTAACTATTAATTATGTACTTTACGTACACATCAATCCTTGACGACTCTCAAACATGTCAACTTGACTTACCGCGAATTCCAAACTATTATCCTTGCTTACATATCTTGGCGGCTAATATTCCAGAAAAATTTTCGCTCCTTCGTTTGAGTACCATTTTGAAAGACATATCAAATTTGGACGTGATTGCAGGAGACCTTTGTTAGAAATCATCTCAAATGAATGAAAGTTGCTAAGTATTCGCCTTAGAACGTATATGTAATGTCGCTCAGAGACAGTGTCCGATTGAAGTTGAACATCAAGTTGAAAAGTGTATCACCCAGGTTTGAATTCAATCTTAACGTCTGCGACATTTGTGAGTTCATTATATATTATTGTATAAATAAATAAGATAAGTTTTATTATTGTTAAAGCTTATATTAAAAGCTTCCTAATCATCAAAAGTCTATACATATAGACTTTGGAATTCGAAGAGAAGATTGTTTTGCCGGTGCACGTTACTAATAATAGTTAGTTTCTTGTTAGTTACTGATATACGAAAGCCAAGAGATTTTCAGTTCTGCCTTTTTTTATGCCAAGCAAATGCATAACGATTAGCACTACATTGCCGGAGCGAACCAATTTCATTCACTTCTAATGTTATTGCTATCTGTTTGGGGAAAATTGAAAGAATTTTTTCTTAAAAAACATTTATTAGGTTTTTTTAATGTCGTGAAATGTATATAAATACACTGATTCCTTCCTCTCCGCAATCCCATGTATGCGATATATCGTATTTTGACTGATGTGAGCAATGTGGACTGCTTAAATAATAAGGTATAGAAAAAATTAACTGAGAACAGGCAAACTTGTTAGAGGCCGGGCGCAGACATCGCTCGACGATGAGCCAGTGTTCTCTAACTATAGCCAGATGCCCATTTACGCAATATATGTCGAATAAACCGAATAACTATAGCATCGAAACGATTGAATTGTTGAGTTCAAGTATCATGCCAACGAAATAGACGTAAGAACGTATGTGCTAAATGTAGTGAAATAAAATCTGCAAGAAATGTACTTTAGGAACAGAATATATACATACATGGAAATTGTTTTGAGCAAAGTCTCTTTTTTGCAGAAATCTTCATCTTTGATGTTTGGATTAAATTGACTCATTTGAGGCAAAATAGGTATGTTACCCAATATCCGGCAATCTGGTGTTAAATGAATAAATCATTTTTCATTTTGAAGATATTAACAAAGCAAGAGAACGAGTTCATTCGACGTGCAACGAGCAAATGGTTACGTACAACTATATTAGATAAATGTCAACATTGTTAGAAATGTAATAGTATACGGAATATAAATGTATTTATATATATTGAATCATTATATATGTGTTATTATTTATATTTATATATATATGTATATTATTACATATATATATATATATATATATATATATATACTGACTTCAAATAAACAACATGAACGCACAACAACAACAATTTACTGGAAAATTGGCGTTTAACACAGCAGTGTTCTATAAAATTGTACATGTTAGGAATGCAATGCACATTTATGCAGCTAAACACTCAAACATACATACTATATTTATATGCGCATATAGATCATGTGTATATTTGCATACACTAGGTGAGTAAATAAGTCTCCGAATTTCAAATATGTGTAGCGCTAAGTGCTCATGTAGTGAATATACATGTCAAAAAGTTGTGCTTTTTGTTTTTTTTTTCTGTAGCTTGGGCATCCACTAGCAATAACCAATCGTAATACTAACACATATCTCAACGACAACATAGATTACTCTAACGATGAAGATGTCGAGCTTTCTATCATCGAGACAGCGTTTGGGAAAAATGGTGTTATTCAACTTGAACGTGCAAAAAGAATTAAGTCGGTGCACGTTCTTCGTTTGAAGAAACCTCGAACGAACATGCGCGATCAAGAACTACGTCTGAAAATAGCCTTAAACGCTTTAAATGTTGCAATTTCGATATTCACAACAAGGAACAATCCGGAGGACCAAAACAAAAGAAGAAAAAGCCGATATACAAGCGCGATTAGATGAAGATGATAAGCGAGTGTAAAATCAAATATCGGAGCCATTAAAAAGTCAATATATGTAAGGAGCGGATTTATTTCAAAAATCTTAAACGTGGTATTCTTGTCGTCGCCGGCAACAAAAAATATATATATGCATTGCGTTTGCTTAGACCAGAAAGAAATCGTATATTACGAGTTGCTGAGACCGGGCGAAATTATTAATGATTATTGTCACTTACAGATCATAACAGAACAGTAAGCAATTTGAGAAATGTATTAGAAAAGTGCCAAAATGGAATACGAGCCACGAAGGAGTAATATAGCAGTAAGAGAACAACGCCCCGGGCCATCGCACATTCATTGTCCAGGAAACCGGCCAAACATGTGGATCTGTTATCATGCCCAGTTACGCATGGCTTCACTGGGCTACCATTTGGTCAACTTCGAAGAAGTAAAAAATAGTTTCCACGAATGGTTTCGACTCATCGACACTTTGAAGTTTTATTGCCGAAGCATTTATTTATTTTGAGGGAAACGGTAAAAATGTGTGCAAAGAAACCTTTTGCGATTTACATTTCTCTTGAATTTTTCAATTTTTCAAAGCCCATAAACTTAGTTGCGCATCTATGTATTATGTTATTCATATAGAATTAAACATATATCAAACTTTATTTTTCTTGTCGCTGCTGTTGGGAAAATATGCTTTTGTCTCGTTGAGATACAATGATGACAGAGCATTGAAGGATAAAAGCATAACAATTCAATCATTCGGCTTATGTTATATCCCAAAATTACAGATGAAAGATTCCGTAAAGCTTGCAACCAGATTAGTGACAATAATCAATATTAAAAACTGATATAATGTTATGCATGAGTTTCCTAATTATACTACGATTCGAAAATGATTTATTAATGTCCGTCTGATCCTTTATTCATGGAAGTGTTTCAGTGTGGTAATCAATTAGGTGTTAGTGGCTAATGAATGGAGTGAGAATCTGCAAGGATTTAATTGTCCCTTTGATTCATTGTTCGTTGAAATGTCTGAACGTTAACTCAATTGTTTTGTCAGTGTCTTTTAAATTCTACAGAACTCCAGTACATGTCTTATTTTGCAACTAAGGGAAAATACTCTTGACATAAAATAAATAATGCACTCACCTACTCTAGCAAGTGTACGAGATTCGCTATCAGCTTAATATATTATAGTTGGTTTCCTAGTTACAATTTAACAAGGATTTATGCAGACGTATATATATACATATATATATATGTATGTATATAAACATGTATGTACGCATTCTATTTACATGCACATCTCGAATGGCAGTTGAGTGACAGTTTACTAAAATCTCTCATATCATAAAATAAAAAATAAATTGTTGATAATGTTAGTTGTAAATGAAGTTATTTTCTATAAGCACTTTAAATGAGTTTAGGGCGCAAAAATATAAATACATACACACATATCGCTTATATTATTATAGGAACTTATATTTGGCTTGAAACGAATCTATTAACACCCACTACTTGTTTGACTGTCGCAGACATGGTAGAGACATTAATTTATTCAACATATATATCGGATATCCATATCAAATACATGTACATTCCATACATATATTTCAAATAACATTTTAGCAAAATTTGGCTGCACTTTTTAAATGCGTATGCAAAAGGAAATCATTATGGTCGATCGATAAATCTGAACCTGAAACGGAGACTTTTTTATGAGAGAATCTTAGACCCGACATAGTGCATTAAAATATTAAAATTACAAGTTAGGGAACGTATACATATATATTAGTTTGTTATAATGCTTTATGTATATTTTTTTTTTTTTTTTGGGCTTAGGTGCATAAAAAAATGTTGCGATCAACTTTTGGACTCAGGCAGAAGAGGGTTGCCCACGGCTACGTTCGATTAACACACACCTCAATCAACAAATATATATTTTATAGGATCTCCGGCATCCAACATATTTGTATGCATTAGACAGAGTTCCCAAATATTATGTACCCCCTATGTTAGATAAAATTCTAAAAAAAAAAAAACAAAATGTGATAAAAAACGAAATCGAAAAAAAATGTACCTCGAAGTGAAAAGAGCATAGCTTGATTATATTTGTTCATATATGTGTGTGCGAGAGATTGTGTAATTTAATTTTCCAAACAACGGTCTTTTCTTCTTTCTTCTTTTTATAAAACTGTTTAATTTTCAGAATGAAACTTGAAAAGTGTTCAATTCACTATAAATGCCAGTAGAGAACGTTTAGTTGAAGTTTTTTCTCTTGCTTTCAGGATTTTCTCCCCTTAAGCTTAAGCGGCAAATATTTAAGAAAGTTTTCATGTTATTCAAGAAACACTCATTCCAAGCCTTTATTCTCTTGATCAGCATGGAATATGCGTATGCCATCGGCAGGGTCGCCTGAATGTCTTTCTTCTCAATCGTCTCAAAAAATGAGACGAACAAGTTCAAACTCTCTGTGTGCAGATATTTTTGATTGTGTATACGTTTGTATGTTTGTCTAGATGGTTGGTCTATAAAGATAATAGGTTTGCAGGATTAATTTTTATTTGTCAGTTATTTTATATCCAAGAGATGTACTAATCGATTTCCGTTTGAAGGCCCTTGCCAATGTCAACGAGTGTCACAAAGAATGTAGAATTATTGGTGATCTTTGCGCTTTCTGCTATCTGTGATTTATGAGTTCTCAAAGATCTCCTTTACTTCCTCGACTCTCCGATGAATACTATTTGATCTATTTATTCAAATAAACTTATCGCCGATCGAATATCTTCATGAGAGCATTTTAATCTTCATAGGCAACTTAGGTGCAGTTATTATAAATATTTTTTTCTTTCCTTCTCTCACTTCTGCCACACTGTAAAGTGCCTCATTTCTTGTGAATTATACACCGAGCATGTGATTGTGTTTACCGCTACGCAACCGAGTGCTTATGAGGCCATATTTAATCTAACTAAAATGCACTCGTGTGCATCATAAATGAATCTCAAAAACGTTACCAACAAGGCAAAAAACTAAATTATCTTCATATGTTTTTCTATAACAAACTTTCACTTCGAGCTTTGAATTTCACGCTTATGGAGACACTTAAAGTGTGTCTGATGCGTATTTGCACGATTTCCGTGCATTGCTTAAATTTTATTTTTTTTTAGTTTTTCATACTCCTTTCGCAAATGATTTTCCTTGCTTAGAAATACATCATCAACGTATGTATGCGTATGTATGCATGTAAATGTAAGTTACATATCTAATAACATACTATCAAACACTCAAATAGTTCTCTTTTCGTGCAATTCTCTCTTATGACTATTATGATTTTCCGATTTCAATCTTGAAATTCGAAACTCACACTTAAGGCAAAAGCGCTCTTAAGGGAACCTAGTTGAGAAGAGAACTAAATTGATTATCATCACTTTTCTTTGCGAATTTTTGGTTAAAAAACAAAAATGCATATCGCGAAAGGTCACAATGTAAAAAGGATGTGAAGAAAAGGATTGTAGAGAAAGAAAACGAAGGAAAACGAGAGAGGGCTTACAACAAACAAAAATGCTGTGAACATGATCTGAAATGAATTCCGCGACAAATCTAGAGAATTCGTTCACTTTTCTTCTTAAGATCACCTTCAGAAACCAATTATAGCAATTTTTGTTCACAAAACCATACATGATGTTGTGAAGTTAGTGTCAGTGGTCTTGTTTTCAGTTCAGTTGTTTAAATGCCTTTAGCGATACTTGACATATTGGGAGCAAATTTCCTTCCAAATTCGCTTAAACGCAAAAATTTCAACTAAGTACGAGGTATCTCTCGAAAACGAAAATATGCTAACAAATATACAGATCCACACGTCCGAATGTATCTATGAAGTGCAGGCAATTATCATTTTTGTGAGGTTTGTGAGGCTCCCACGAGAACCAAGTATGTAAAGTGTCATATATTGATTTAACTCGAGACGCATAACAATTTTACTAACATTTTGAACGAGCAATATGTGAACGGAAAAGCAATACGTAAACATTAAAATGATAGTATAGTGTCTTTTGTTAGACTCTGCGCATATAGTTTAGGATCGGCTATATGTTTGCTTCACGACTCCTGATGTAACAAGCAGCGTTTACATCGAGAACTTCGTTCCTCTTTAGAAATTCTATTTTTTGTACAGTATATGAGGTTCTCGTGTGGTGTTTTTTTGTTTCGTGAAGAACCTTTGCCCATATCAAGAGTAAAGAAAATATTGAGTAAGCGAAGCAAAGCAGAGTATACTAGAAGACGACGGCTTGGTAGCGAAAGGAAAATTTCGAAAAGTTTTTTTTTCAATAATAAAAAAAAAGAAGGAACAGAAAACCCTTGAGGAACAAGAACTTAAAAGTGTCCGTTATCACAGCTTAGTGGGGATAAGATCTTGCAATTGTATGTGCAAACGTACGCCAAATTTAAGCGAAAGGTTTAGTTAATGATGTTCAGTCAAAACTTTTAATAGCGTTTTAATATAATGGGGAAAGAGAAAAAATTAAACGGTCTTTATAAAAGCTAAAGTTAAGTGTTTCATCGATTTCGACGTGGACTCGACATCGATGCATTAAATGTTTCTATTTAAAATCGATTCCGTTCACGTCTGTTATCACCTCTTCAATTCGCTTGAACTTCAATGCAGTAATTAGAAAAATTATTTTTGGTTTTACATTTTTAGTAGTCGCTGGTTCCTAAAACGAATCTATCTTAAAAACTTGTAGCAAACAGTTGCTTCCAACAGCTAACATAAATTATTAAAGCACTTCTTCTGCAATTAATTAGCTTAAAACGTAAAAAAACCTTCTCCTCGGATACACTTGTCCTCTTGGCAAAAATTTAGCTGCGTATGTGTTTATGTAGCCATGGGTGTGTGTGTGTGTGTGTGTGTGTGTGTGTGTGTGTGTACCAAAGAAAATCTCTGCTCATAAAATCATTGAATCAAAATTGAATTTTCACTTTGAATATATTAATATTTAATAATGAACGTAGACTCCGAGCCAGACAGAAAGCGCGCAACCAACGTTCTTAACAATTTGGAAATAGAAACAAGAAAAAAAGACGAAATTGTAAATTTCACACTACATAACACAACAAAACACCATAGAGTATATCCTCGATGTGAATGTGCGTATATGTGTATTTGTGTGCTGTGGTGACGGGAAGCGGGAAGCGGGAAGCGCAAGGTGGGGATTTGTATGCTTTCCTGTACATATTAAAACTTAGAAATGTAATAAAATATTAATGAAATTCGAAAATAACTGTTGGTAACATCACCATCGACGTCGCCGGCACAAGCTGAACACCAATACCATCATTATCAGTGTATATAGCAATCACACAACGATCTTTATACTTATATATGTTTATTTATTTATAAACACATACACAGAGAGGCAGCCAAAGTAAACTTGGAAAATCTATTGAATAATTTTGTCCTACATTTCACATACATACACAGAATCATTCCATATATTTACGCATACATATATACAGTATGTACGTATATAAAAGCTGACTAAAAAGCCTGCAGAGAAACGTGTTACGTTTTACTTTATGGCTTTCTAACATAACATCATATGTAATATATGGGAACAATTTTTTAGAAATCTTTGAAAAACAAACACAATTTTCTTTGCTTTAAAACTCCTCTTCTTCCTCTGGAAAAGGAAGTTTAGGATTTTCAAGGTTTTAGGTGAACTTCTCAGTTTTACTGCGAGGATGAAGTGCCTATATTTTTTCAATCGAACCGCACCGTCAGCTACAACGAAAACTACAATATTGATTACATTCATTCTCTCCGTATATGACACCAATGCTTTCATAAGTGTGCACGATGAGCTTTTCTTTTCCGTTACAATAAAATCAAACAACTACGGCTTGATTTCAATAGCTTCCAGTGTATAGTTAGTTAATCAGTTAGTTCAACAAATTGTTTTTTTAAATATTGGCATAAATTTCAGCTTTCGATAAATCTATGAATTCTAAAGAGTAGCAAGGTAAAAATACCGGCAAACGATCTAAGTCGGAATTTTTCTGACTCGCATCAAATAAATTGCTTAATAGTTGGCCGCGAAAATATAACAGAGAGCGTATTAAAGTCTATCCATCAGGTGAGATTCCAATGCGCAGTAATTGATCGTCCTTTATATGGGGATGCAGTGACAAAGAGAGAGACGTAGCACGTTCCAGAGTTTAGTTAGAGACGGTAAATAAATTGGATGTGTTGGTGGTACACGACGGTAACATATTATGTTTAAGGACGCTTACGTAGGGAAGGATTTTCATAATACCGCAAGCGGTATTGTGCCTTTGCTCGTTTCTGCTAAGTACAAGTGAAACCATTGCGGTGCCAGACTAATAAGAGAAATATCTCACGAAATTTCTAAAAGCCCACGTACAAAGCCCATATTCCTAACTTGTTGTCTTGTTACTTGTAAATTCACAAAATTCACAAACAATGAACAGAGAGAACACAACATCTTAACTTAATTGAATCTAACTGATCAAGCTCCCTTTCCCAGTTGAAATTTTCATAATTACATCTGATTGTTACGAGCGAAATGACAGAGTTTTACGCACTTTATTCACAAATTGGCAAAGAAAAAAAGGGAAAGAAGCAAAATCAAACTTATCTTACTTATCTAGTGTTGCTCTCCCAATTAGCATCGTGCCACAAAATTCTGAGAGATATCCTATGTTCAAAAGTTTCTGCTTGTCGACTATTCTCATGTCAAAGCCAATTTTAGTGGTAACACTATATATCCACTGAATATCCGCTGCTTGTGCTTTAAGCTGATATTCAAATACGCGAAAAGCACCTTGACGAAAACAAGTGCCGGCAAACGTCAAGTTTGTGAGACGTGACCGTGCTTTAATCAGCCAGTCACTACTATCATAGATGTCACGCAGATTTCAATCGGTTGCAAGCAGCATTTGCCTGCGACTCATTATAAAAATCGGACTGAACACACAAAGACTTCCAGCTATTTCGTTTTTGAATTTATACATTTGCTATAAACTTGTATGCATAAGTTTAATATGTATTGCCACACGCTTTCAGTTATTGAGTTAATGAAAAAAAAAACATCGTTTTTCCTAATTTTCCGAGTTTTCTTTTTGTATTTCAAAATGTAGCTTTGATTACCTGAAATCTTCAAAGCTTTTACAATGTTTCAGTAATGCGATATAAACACCAACAACCGTGGTGTTCAAGTGGAATTTTATCTTTGCATTATATGGCGTTGGTAACGGTGATGGCGACAGTATGTGTTAGTAAATGTTCTTTCTTGAAAAAGCACAAGTTTTCGTTTTTCCTACTAAGCTAGCTGATGCGCCCCTTCCTGCCATTTCCTTAATTCTACAATTCCTCGGTGTTATTAAAATATCATACAAACAGACAATCACGGCGTCTTTTCTTCTTTTTCTAAGCCAACTAGCAGCACTAGTACACTGCCAGCTTTATCTTATGCTTATTTAACAATTTTTCTCATCTTCGTGCAGTGTTGTAGTGTGCAGTCGAGTTTGTTGGATATTTGTGTGAATGAGTTTATAAAAGCAAGAGTGTTGAGTAAGCATCTCAACAATTTCTAAATGGTATTTTTTCTTTCACATATTTAACAAATTTTTTCTTCCCTTTTTCGTTACTTACCTACCCCTTGCCCGTATTATTTTCATCATTTCTTTTCATATAATTTTCAATTATGTATTTTATGCTACCACAACTAAAGCCATCAGAATTGTATTTTTTTCTCAAGCCATAGATTAAATTTTGTATGTCTGTTATTGCTTGTTGTTGTTGTTGTTGTTGTTGTTGTTGCTGTTGCCAGTATAGGTTGGTTTTCAATTTATAGATTTATACATACATGCATGTATATGCATATTTATGTGGTGTGTGCGTATATGGCTGTGTACACTTGCTCTACTTTTAGTTTTCTTTTTTCTTTGTTTCCTTTCTTTCTCTTTCTCTCGCACACCTTTTCAACTAACTGTCTTCTATACCTCAAAGGGGTTATGTTATTGGTTTCCATCACCTTTTTGCGGTTATAAAATATATACGATGAAATTGAAAGTGTTTGAATTGAATTGAGTTTTATAAGTGGTTCTGTTCAGTAAAATGCCACAAATGCATACATACGCATACACACACATACACCCATACAAAATTACATGTGTTTCGTACACATACACCTGTAAAATGTTAAAATGCTCATAATTTTTCTTCTTTTTTTCTCCGCATCGCGTACATTACCTTTATGCTCTCTATCGACGTTTTCTTGATGCGCTAGTTTGCGTGTGTAGTTCAGTGTGGAAATATTATACACACCTTTCTGTGTGGCCGTCTGTGGATTTTATGGCATTTGAAAAATACTTTGGAAATGTGCTGGAAAAGTTCTATGGAAATTATGGCAATTTTAGCGGTTTAAGCCTAAGGGCAGAAACTCTTAGCTTATCTAGTAGCTGCTATGTTTTCCTGGAAATATTTACAGTTGTTTATTGGAAGAATTTTTGTTAGAAGAACTAAGTGACTGTGAAGTGAAATAAGCGAACATTTCAAACTTGATAAACAAAATGTAAGCGTCCTTTTTTTCCTCTTCTTTGAAAAGCAATTTAGATTCATTTTTTTTTTTTTTGGGTTTTTCTTTTTTTCGGGTAAAATCTTTTAAACGCAATGAAAATTTACTCCTTACAATAAGAATCAATAAAGTGATTTTTAGAGAAAGAAATTTGTCCGCGTTATGCGTAACTGGTTCTCGAAACTATTAAAGCGGGGATATCTCAAACGACATCGTCCGTAATTATTTTTGCCTTTGCTTAACACTTTCACGGGTGGTAAAAGTTTCATTGAGGTGCAAAAATGACAATCAATTTATGTTCAGATTAGTTGTGACAGAAGATCGTATTTTAATCGACATATGCAACGAATGCTATAGCATTCACGACAAGACAGTCTAAGTTTTTCAGCTGGGATGACGTGAATGCTATAGCATTCATATAAGAGAGAATATGAGTAAAAGAAACCATGAGAGAATCTTGCCCCCCCCTCTCTCTCTCACTCTCTCTCTCTCTTTCGCTAGTATGCAGAAATTTATGAATTTCGAGGCGCTTCAAGTAAATTCGCAAATACACAGAGAAAAAATAAATGAATATGGAAAAACCTAAAGAATCAGTTAAACCGTACTTCGACCGACTTCGCAGTGTAGTAGTTAAAAATCCCCAGAGTTATGTAAAAATGAAATGAAATGAATAATTTGCTTTACAATAGCATTCACCTCCGCGAACATGTTAAGATATATTTCATCCACTCTTGCGTAAACCCAATTATTATTACGAAAAGAAGGCTAAAGTCCCTAGGTACTGCCTGAAGTTGCTTCACCGCGAGTTTTGTTTCAAGCTTTCTCGCATCATTGAGTTAATTTGACGGATAGTCATTGACTAAAGATATCGGACCGAAGGTGAATTGTAATCGTTTCTCGTTGCGGATTTATTTATTGATGAATTCAAGTGTAATTAAAAAGATTTAATTCTAAAATAAATTATTCCTCGACAATAATAATGATAATAATAGCAATAATAAATTTACATTAATTTCCCATTAAAAGGCTTACTAATAATTTAATTTTTCTCTTTTTTCTTTTTCCCTGTCTTTTCGCTTTTCATCCTCCATTTTTGCTAGTAACCAGCGAAGTGATTCACTTGATTAAATCAGTAACCAAATGAGTACGTGTTAAAAATGGTTGATTAAAAATCAACGACTAGCGTAACAGCTATGAAAACAGGCTATTAAGAGAGTCTTTATTTTATTAGTTTCAAATTTCGCCACACCAACAACAAGCATCGCTCCATGTGCGTATACTAATTTTGTTATTCCATTTGCAACACTTATAAGCAGCGCTTAAAGGCCGCCCACAAGTATTCTCCATCAGTGAACTGATCGACTTCGACTCGATTCAAATCTATTTATTTGTCCGTTTTTTTGTAAATGCCTCGTTTGTTGTTGGTGGAATACTTACGTTTGTGAAATTTGTAACTTTTTATTTATATTTTTAGTAATTGGGGCTTTGATTCGTTGCTCTATCCTCAAAGTGGGAAAAGTTTATATAAAATGCCTACACTTTCTTTATGTATCCGAATTCCGAATTTAAGAATAGATGCAAAAGATCTAGAAATTATCCAAAAGCAAAATCAATCTCAAGATATAACCAAAAGTTCCTACATACTGTGCTTACAACCGAATGCTAAGTGAAGTTTTCAAACTCGAACGTGCCTCGACATACTTAATTGGTTTATTGCTGAAGTCATGCCTAGTCTTAGTAGACGAAATAAAAGTATTTAAGAAATAATAAAAAAAGTTTTAATAAAAAGCGTGAAAATATTTACTTTGTGTGGAATAACAAGTTAATCGCTTAAAATAAACAAAAAAAAAGAAATGAACCAAATTTCATTGACCCTCTATCGCAGTGACCAGAAGTGCTCCGTGGTATGGTAGAAAACCCAAAATTGTTACACTGAACTCAAAGAAAAGAAACAGAAAAATCAATAGTACATAAATATTACAATTTCTTGGGTATTAAACGAACAAGCAAAATAACAAACAAAAAACTTTTAGTTCGTTGAAAAAAATCTCCGATTAAGAAGTAATACTTAACTAGAATCGTCGAATGGCGAGAAAGAGACCAAAAAAGCAAAACGAACACAAGCACACAAGCGCTCACAAACACGGCACAGGCACAGGCACAGGCACAGGCACGGTATTGGTATTAATAATAGCCGTTATTGGGGTAAAACAATAACAATAAAATATCCCAAGTTATGTTTAGACATTTAGTTTAGTTCCAACTTTATTACGTGCCAAATCTAGCTGGAGTATTATCATAATAGTCTTGGTGTCGTTGTTGCTTTTTTTTGGCGAAGCTGTTAAAAACACTATAAAATAGTGGCACATAAAATATAGAGCTGCATTCATTATGTAAGAAAGAAGAGAAAAAAAAGAGAGACAAACCTACAGACAGCCTTAGCGGCCCCCAAACCCACTTATTTATTTTTCATATTTAGACAGGGCGAAGCAGAAAAAGTGTTTTGTTATGTTTAAACGCGTGCGAATTGCCAAGAACATGTGCCAATCTCTGCTACACTGGTATTGATATACGGTCGTTAGAATTGCGCCGTCGCACACATTAGATTCTTAATAAAGCAACAATACAAGCACTTACGTATATTATGTTAAATTTTCTAACAAATATTGAGCCCAACAATAGACATAGCCTTAGTTGGCTAGTTAGTCAGTGCCAAACACCAATTTTTATGAAAATAAAACGAATGAATGAAATGGTTGTGCACGAGCCTCAATATCTTGTAGGCTCAATACTTTTCAGTTGCCCTCATACGTATAGCCAAGCAGTAAGTATATAGGGCTTTGCTGCAATGTATAAATGTTTGTCATAAATGTTTTATGCTCAGATATACTTTGCTCTCACTCTTGTTGGGTTTTTTCTTACTTTAGATTTATTTTGTTTTTTTTTTTCCTCTTTACATTTTCGTATTATTTTGTAATGTTTTCCAAAGATTTTTCGCCCAAAGTGTAGCTATGAATTACTTGCTCACTTACTTGAGGAATTTTCCCTTTCACGTTTTCTTACTGATTTCTACACATCACGTCTTTATGTTCTTGTTACTCTCTAAGATAGATTTCTTTTTTTTTTTTTTCTGCTCAGAGAAAACGTGACAAAAATTTCAGACCACACTCGCACTAAGTACAGCTTAGAATGTGTCATCAGCAGTAAAGTTTCTTTGACAAATTGTTTGAAAAAGTTTGTAGCAACAAAACGATGAAGACGACTCTAATATGTCTCCTGTTCTTTTCTCGACTTTGCTTAACGCTTAAAATTTAAATAAATAATAAGAAAATAAATTACATAAAATATTTGGTTTAAATAAATTTTTATTTTAATTAACTAAACAGTGGAGAATTAATTTTTCCCCAAAGTTATTATTATTTGACTTTATATAAAAGTTTGGGACGTTTAGAAAATAAATTGAATTTCGTCCGCCCTAAGATCTCAAGCGCAAAAATGACTCTGGGGAAAAGTCATTCTTTTATATAATTAATTTTTTACTTGTCAAACTATCTATCAAGCAATCTAACTTATCTTCTCAGCTAACTTATCTGCCATATTCCACTCTCGGAGTGCTGTTATTTTTTATCTATATCAAGGGCATGTTTAACAAAAAGATAGTCTTGCATAAAATTGAAATATTGTCCACATGCTGCATTGTATTGGCGTCACTGGATGTAAGAAAGCGCCCGAAACATCGATTGGTAGATTTCTCTCCGGCACGACACTAGGTTATGTACAAGTGCATAATAAAGTGGTGGGAGATGGAGATTCATTTTTTACGCCCATCAATTAAGTGCAAAATATATAAGCAATCTTTACGTTTCTTGGACTTTAACTAAGCGGCTCTATGGGTACTTGATTTGTCAATTTCTGCATACAAATCTTACGAAACAGATGATGGATTAATATTGGGGTTATGCACGGCTTTTGTAGTCCCTGAAAGGCCAGCAGGGTTGAAGATACTCTTCAGTTGACTGATAACAATTCCAAATGGCCAGAAATAATTGAAAACCCAATATTTACACAATCAAATTTGTTTGTTGTAAGATTCTGCTCTCTCCTCACATCTCGTCAAGCACCAATGAAAACTTGCAACATCTTGCATTAATAGTTGTACAGAGTATATTACGTTTTTTCGAACGTACGTAATCCCGAAAAGGGATTCGCACACTTTATTCAGAATCGCTTTCTGAACCAACTTAAGCTTGTCTATCCGTCCGCTTATCTTATGTCTCTTCATTTATTTTTGTGTTCAATGCACAGATCACAATTTTTGAAATATTTTGAAAAAATTCGGTATACATATGCTGGTTAGCACACGCATTTATTAATCCTGCGGAAAAGCAATTCGATAGGACAATTTTTTGTGAACATTCTCCATATGCTTTACTTTGAAAAAGTAAGAAAAGAAAATCAATATTTCTGCATAAGAAAATTTACGAGCAAAATTTCGATCAGATAAATCAATTTCCGGCATCTCCCCTATCCGTAAAATCGTTCTCACAAAAGGTAACCCTACGCGTGGCAAAAAGCTCTAATTTATGCTGTTTTATGAACGAAACTTCATCGATTGCGGATTTTTTCAATCTCATCCAAGCACTCTCCTGAAAGCCTTTATATGGAAATCTTAGTTTTTAATGTATTATGGCGAAAATAGGGAAGAAATATAATGATCTTTGATAAGAAAACTTGTTTCGATACATTTCAATGACGATAGTTCTTCTCGTATAAAAGCGCCTATAAAAAATATGAATGTACTTTGGATACCATTGATATATTTTTCATTCATCATGAAAATATATAAAGAATTACAAGAAGACGTTAAATCGTTATTTGCTAAAATAGTGACGCAACAAACACTCAAAATAATAAAAATATTTCGTAACACAAACGTAACCGACCGCAATTTCGGTTTAGTAAGAAACTCGAATTTTTACTGCACAACTTTTCTTAATCAATTTCAGGCCTGCCGAGATTATGCAAACGCACCAATTTTTTTTACATTCTAAGTACATCTTAATGGTGTTTTCTATTCTTAATCCCCACAAGGGGATTTAGAAGAAAGAGAAAGCTTGAATGTGTGGAATCATTTTTAGAAACGTAAAGAGAAAATTTGCAAAAAGTTTCGTAAAATGTTTTATAGTCACTAGATCTAATACAAGCTCTTTTTCAGGATTGCACATAACATATTTTTAAAGAGTAACTGCAATTACACAAACAAAGTAATTGTCCTTTTAAGTAAGATTCAATTAACTGAACGGTAGTGTAAAATGATGACTTTGCTTATACAACAGAGTTCAGCTAATTCAAAATTTTCACTTGCTTAGATGGATTGAGTTAATTGAAGACGCAGTGTGAACTTTCGAAGCACTCTAGACAGCGAATCAAGCCACAACTCTTACTGGCTCCGATCCGACCTAAAGTCAACATTAGCCAATTGTATATAAAATGTGTCTGGTATATTTGGTCTTTGCCTAATTAAAGTTGTTTTCGGTAATTAATACAAAAATTCATTCTTGCCGTCCAGAAAAATCCGACAAATTTTAATTTATTTTAGTAGGAATTTTTAAATTATTATCTATTATGCAACCAGGATGAACATTCAGGGACTGCGTAGTTGCACTGATTACCTTAACAGCTGTGGGCGTACTTCTACGCATACGATTCCTAATCTCAAATTTTTTCAGTTTTAATTTTTGCACTTGTCTGAATCTAGTCTTGACAAATTTCAATAAAAAAAATGACTTGGGCGGATATTTACAAACATCTCCGTGGTATGAATATGCAACGAACTGGATTTGTCGTTTCTAAGACTCGATTGCTCATCGGCTCATTCTAATTCTAACTCGAATAGGCCATTGCTGCATTTTTGTTTGTGTACTCCTCCGCTCGTCTATCCGCCCGTCTGTCTGTGTTCCTGCCGCTAACGGTAAGGCTTCCTTGTCTTCTTACGATTCCATTTTTATGGAATTTCGAAAACTAGAGAGGTAACAATTTTCCCTCAGGTTCTTAACAGAAATATTCTACTGCCACGGGTCTCTGGACGCCTCCGACATTTTAAATGTCTGAAATTATAATTCTGAATTCTGAATAAGTATAACAGAAGGCTATAGAAGAGGCACAAAGTGTCTGCCTCTAAAGTTGTCGGGCCAGTGGTGTTCGATCCAACAAATGCAAAGGTTTGCCTTGAGCTCAAAGCCAAGATGATAGGCATGACCATCTATAGCCAGATCAATGGCTGTGACGCCGAATGGGACTACTGAGTGATGCATTCACTGTGCCATAGGGCAATGTAGCGTTAAGCTTTACACAAGTAGATATACGCGTTAACGTCTATAGACATGTTTGCCGTTTTATCTATCAAGTCTATCGCTTGAAAACCCAAGTGAGCGCAGCAGACCGAATTCGATCAACTCGCAATAAGTCCACTATATATATAACTATGGCACATATTGATTTAAATTTTTGGACATGTATTGTCTAAAGTTACTTGAAAGTTCAGTGGGAGAATGGATCTGATCGTCGAAGAAAATTAATAAATTTTTTTTTGCTGTTTTCTCTTCTATTGGCGGTAGGAAACGAGGATTTGCTTTAAGGTGTATACAACGAATTTTCTTACTTGTTAACCGATTAATATTCTTTGCTTAAGAATGTTTATTAGAAATTCTGGTCTTTCGCTTTGTTTGCTTTAATTTTCTTTCCGAAACCAATTACCTTAGCTGAGTGAATTGAAATGCAAGAAGTGTAACATCTTTAGTACATACCTGTAAGAAGAAAGAAAAGAAAACGTAAAAGTTAAGATGGAATTTGCATTTACTTCTATTATACGTTAGATTTTTATTTAAATTTTTTTATTTCTATTTATACGTTTGCCCGATCATGGCTAAAAAGGAAATCACAAAGCTCTCCTTTTCCTATATTTCGACGTTTGGAAGGCTTCGTGTAAAAATAATAATTTTTACGATGTGTACGTCAACTGTTTTGGGAGTTAACTTTTTAATTAAAGCTTTAATAATATATATATATATATATATATACTTTATATATATATATATATATACTTTATTAATATAATAAATGAAAAAAAAGCTATTATATTAATAGAAACTAATGAATGAATAAATTAATTAGTGCGCTAACAAAGAAAAAATTAAAAACAATCATAAAAACATTAATGTGTTTATTATATGATTAATAAAAAATAAACATTCGATATGAAACATTACTTTTTGACGTATTCATTGTCCA
>CCAG010020320.1:0-17646 GCA_001077435.1 Glossina morsitans morsitans | reverse complement strand
TATAATGAATGTAATGTTTTTGCTCTGTTAAGAAAAAAAAAAAAATAATACATACACCTAATTCTCTTTTTACACGATAGATACGTTCCCAAAAAATTCGTGTAAAAAGAGAATTAGGTGTAAACAATATTAAAAAGTTTTTCTTAGAGTTCACTTAATTTATTTCGTGCTTACACATTTTAATTCATTAAATATTTTATAAAAAAATAACTTCTACTTTGGAAAAAGGCAATTATATCTGAAATTTATAAATATAAAATCGTGTTAAAACAAAATAATTCGTGTAAAAAAAGAAATTTTTTTCTTTTGAACTCGTGTTAAATCAAATTCGTGTAAAAAAAAATCGTGTAAAAAGAGAATTGGGTGTAATGCAAAACAACTCACTTGAAGTGTAACATCTAAACATATCTAATGGACCTACGGTAATATATTTGAAGGTTAGTGTCATGTTAAATACATGAAAAGTAGATTAACTATTAAGCAAACATTACTAATGAGTAGTGTTTTGAACAACCCGTTAAAAATAGGATTAAACTGATTTTCCAACTTGCGAAAAGAGTAAGAGAGAAAGGAAGACCTTAATGTGCAGGTTTAATTTCCGATATCAAAATTTTCAACTTGTAAGAGAGTCTTGTTTTAATTAGCTCCGCCATTCACATTTTTTCAGAGAGCTAGAGTTTACGGATTCTGCCATATATACATAAAATAATTTCAAGCGCTACAAAAAAAAATTAATAAAAAATTTACTACGCTGCCTGTGAGTTTGTCGAAAAACTTACGAATCATTTTAGCATCGTGTAGATAGTGTTAATTCATCTTTAAGTTGCCAGGGTCATTTGAAGACAAATTGTTGCCAAGTCATTTGACTGTTTATAACTTTAACTTCATCTTAAAGAACAACCAGATGACTTAGTTGTTATTTTAAAGATTTACAATAAGACTAACAAAAGAGAAAAAGACTAAGACATTCTATTAGAAGAAGATAAATGTGCACCACGATCAAGGGACGATGTCTGTTTGAAACATTACCTTATGGGTTGTTTCTTCGCTATCGGATATTCACTTTCTAGATAAGTTTGATATTTTTTCGTTTCTCTTATGTGTTATTGATCCCACTCTTATATTTTTAGTGGGCAACTGAATGTGTAGGCCGACCTTATCTCGCATTAAATAATACGGCGTCCGCTCATGTTCGTTGCAAATAAAAACAAGTAAGAAACTTATATTCGGAAGGAGCCCAGTCTCGCATACCCACCACTATGCTTTTCGCAATCTACTCTCCAAGTTCTTTTATTTGACACCCATACCGCTGCTTTGGGTAAACACCCCGACGGACAGACATGGCTAAATTAACTCGGAATTTCACTGTACAGCTTTCTTTTGGGTGTTACATACATTACGGAAAAAAAAAAATGATGATACCCCCATCTTACAGTGGTGGCTATAAAAAAAGGAACTTGATAAAAGTTATGAAATTTTGTAACAGGGAGGCTTGTGCCATTTAATAGTAAAGATTAGATTTAAATGCCAATGCATCAACCTATGAATAGAGTGATTATGCTGAGTACACAAATTTCTGGAAACAAAAACAGTTTATACGCGGAACATTATTGGTATAGCTACAAGCATTCGTCTAAAAATGCGTTCATTCTAAATATGGTGGCCACATAGTATCAAATCAAATAAAAAGACCGAGTAGAATACGGCAAGTTAAGAGTGTTAATTCTAAATTAATTGTGGCGGATATGACGACATGGTGGGTTAATTTTTCTAGACCATCCTAAGCATGTGTTCCACCATCTATCCGTAGATCCGTGAGTCCATCTGCATAAAAAAGTAGGCTAGATCGTTGGTCTACTCCTTAAGATATAATATCTAATTTTGTGATTTCTTTATACCCACTACCGCAGGATGAGGGTATGCTCAGTTTGTCATAATGTTTGCAGTACCCAAAGGGCGGCCTTATAAAGTCTCCGTGTGATTTTGAATCGACTAAGCCATGTCTGTCCATCTGTGCATCTGTGGTCCCACATAATGTGTGCCCGCACAAAATTATACGTGATTTTCGATTCTTATTAAACATAACATAAACAAAACAAGAACGTTTAAAATTATTTTGTGCATTTCTCAAATGAGGTCATATTATCAAACTAAAAATGCGTTCATTCTAAATATGGTGGTCACATATGGTGGTATCAAATCAAATAAAAAGACCGAGTAGAATACGGCAAGTTAAGAGTGTTAATTCTAAATTAATTGTGGCGGATATGACGACATGGTGGGTTAATTTTTCTAGACCATCCTAAGCATGTGTTCCACCATCTATCCGCAGATCCGTGAGTCCATCTGCATAAAGCCCGTGGCAACTATACTCCTGACCCGAAAGGTAAGATATCGCCGCTCCAAATTTGGCAAAAGCGTTGAAAGCTTGTGCATGCAGGTTGGTTTTTGAAGTTCATCCAAATCAGTTAAAAGATACGCCTATAGTACAAAATATACTGATAGCAACTCTGCTTTCAAAAGTAAAGAGATCGTTTGTTTGCTTATTACTCATAAATTACAGCAGATTTTATAATCAATCCTGAACCGTACTTGTGGAAAAGAAAAAAAGGTGGACTTACGTTTTCTATATATGCATATATATATATATTTTGGTATTATTTTCTGAATTATAAACAGTTTGGTTTTGGGGCTACCTTCACAACATAAGTTGCCTTCTTGTGAAGTTAAAATACTTTACTTTATTTTATTCGATACCCCAATAGATTGATAGAGTGGCAAATTTGTTGCACCCTCTTGTAGTCTACATATAGAAATATATATTAACTGTACAAGTATTTTGTAGAGTTAACCGTTTCGTTTCATTTAATTTGAAAAGTTGTTATTCTCGTTGTTGCTGACGCTGTTTTTGTTGTTGTTGTTATTACAATTGTAATTTTTGTCGTTAATATAAAGAAATAACAGCAACCGATTTAATCAATTGTAGCTGTGACTGAGTTTGGTAAATCAACACCAATGAATGCGGCATGAATAACACGGCCCAAAAATAAGAAAAGATTAAAAATAAAAAAAACAAAGATAAAAAAACAACCACCGTCCTTGAAGTGCTGTAAACTATTTACCCGTTTGCCATAAATGGTAACCAAAATGAAAAAGCTATTAGAAAAACGTAAAATAACGTAAATATTTTCAACAAAACAAAATTATATAAAAATTGTATGTGTGGCAGATTTTTTGACAAATTAAAGCTAACTATGGGGTGTTTCAGTCAACCGCACACAACTTAATGCCATTTCAAGATATTCCGCAGATGTATACTTTGTTTAGTTTTTTCATTTTTTTTTTTTTTTTATTTGCTTAAATTGCGCCACACACATGGACGCAATTTTTGTATTTGTTTTTTCGGCATTGCAGTTACAAAGATATTAAAAACACAAAAAAAAAAAAAAAAAAAACAATTATGTCAAATATACAATTCTCCAAACCAATTTCAATTTTCATTCATTACCATTTTTTCTTTAACGCTGAGTCATAATTGATTTTGAAAGTTTTAGGTACTTTGGGTACTTTTTCAATGATTACGAAATGATCAAACAATCGCCATTACTCGCTCGTATTGTTATAGATTGGGTTTTAGGTTAACTGACCATATATTTGAGACGTGTACACATATATATATATATATGTATGTATGTATGTTATAGTTTCTTACTGGGTGCTGGGTGCTGTCTTAATATCACTTCTATCACTTCATTTATGGCAACGTGTACATATATATGTACACATACGTATGTATACGCTTACGAGTAGCATAAGTAAGTATAGCTCATTTTGCAAATTTTTGGTTTTCGTTTTAATTATGGTCAAAATACTTGTTAGGTGTTTTGGGTGGTTTTTATAGTAATTAAAGGCAATTAAAAGGTGATATAATACACATTTGATGTCATATTAACACATATAAACCACACAACACAACCACAGTTTGTAACAAATACTCGTATTTATATATACACCCAATTCTCTTTTTACACGATTTTTTTTACACGAATTTGATTTAACACGAGTTCAAAAGAAAAAAAATTTCTTTTTTTACACGAATTATTTTGTTTTAACACGATTTTTAATTTTCCAAGAATTTTTCTTGAATCTCACAGAGCAAGGAGCGACATTTTTTCCAAAGTAGAAGTTATTTTTTGTAAAATATTTAATGAAGTAAAATGTGTAACCACGAAATAAATTAAGTGAACTCTAACAAGAACTTTTTAATATTGTTTACGTATCTACGTTGAACGTATCTATCGTGTAAAAAGAGAATTAGGTGTAAATATTAATATATACAGTGATCCATAAAATTTTACATACATAATTTTGCAGAGTTAGCACGAGATTAAAAAGAAATTTTGTGTTGGGATAATAGTAACATTAATATAAGTGCCGGAATTTAGGATCAAATGTCATAAAAGCAATGAACACTGAAGCGTTTGAAGCGTACTGAAAAAATCAACTTTTCTCTTTAGCAGGTCCGAAATAAACTCCCAATTTTTTTAAATTACGGTTTTTTATCAGCTTTGTGTTTTCAATTATACCCTACACCACTTGTGGTGCAAGGATATATTAAGTTTGTTGCGGATGTACACAACACACCCGAAGAACTTGTAGTAAGTAGACCCGACTGTTATTATCCCGAGATTGTCTAAGTTTGTCTCTCTGCCTTGCCATTTTGTTTATTGTTCAACATACAGGCCGTAGTTTTTGACATATTTTGGTGAAATGTAGGGTATCTAATGATGGGCCGTCGCCAACCATAGTGTTTTTACTTGTTTTAAAATTGCAACGACAAGATTCCCACCCACAAGGCAAAATTGAACCAAGTAATAAAACGAATAAAAAGTGTTTACGATTTTCAACGAATAGGACGAAATTGGAGCGTATTAGAGCTAATAAGTAAATATTCGTCAACATGTTCGCCGCCACAGTACTTTTCAAGATTCTTTGCACGTAAGCCAACTTTTATTTGTTGCCTTCCTTGAGGTCATCTGTTCATATTTACACAAATTTAACACAGCTGCATAAGTACAGCAAGTAAATTTCGTAGTTGGTGTCCTGTTCGATAAATCAAACCACGAGTTTCTCGTTAGTTGGCACTAGTAGCTAATCTGATTCTTTTAATGAATTCCTTTAATGTATTTTAAGTTAGTTGCGAGGAAATTTTCTTGATCATTAGAAAAAGTTGCCCAAAGAGCCAAGTACGTGCAATTTATTCTATGTAACCGCCCTAGGAGTGTACGTGACCAAAACTGTAGAACCCTTTCCACATCTTATGAACTAGCTAGCTCATAGACCTCCGTTCCTCTTCTACTGGCACTGCAAATTTTGCCTAAACTTTATTTAGATAACAGCTTTAGAGACAAGAGGACATAGACTTACTACGACATTGGTTAATTAAACGTGGTGTAGGGTGGTTCCACGAAAGTGGCGCCAAACTACACTGCTACATAAACGTAAATCTGATAGACACGCATATATGTGTTGTTACACGTTCTTGAAGGATTTCCTCATAAAGTTTAGATCATCACGAATTTGTATTTGCCATAATGATGATGATTTTAGAAAATATTTTTATCATTTTATCAAGTCGTTTCATTACAGTCTCATTTCGCATTACACCTACTCCGCGTTTGACGAGTGTAGGGGTATACAGCTAAAGCGGTCAACACAGTTAACTGGTTAATGAATCAAGTTAGGTTATAAAGATTAGATGCTAAACTGGATGGTCGTTAAGCATTGCATAGTTTAAAAATAATAAGAAGATAATAAATAGAATTCATTATGGCTAAAGAAGTAAATCTCCGAGTCCGATATTCCTGCCATTCATTACTACAGTTGTTTCACTTCAACGCTGATTATTGATTCCCTAGCAATCTAATGTCTTTAGAAGACGTTTTAGCAAAATACATGTACAACCAACTTCCAACGGTCGGTATATGGTAACAATATCGATAAAAAACTAATTTGGTCTAAGATTAAAATAACCTTCTCTTCTAGGTTAAAGTCAGTTTAATGTCGTCATGATTTTTCTACAATTTTCCATAATAGATTTTTCACCCAATGACCTTTTTATGATGACCTTACATTCAAAACCTCTAACATCACCTAATTAATCGTTTATTTGCAGATTCATTAGGAATTGCACTATGAAGAAAGTACGGGAAAGTAACGTGGGCTCTTACCGGACTCCCTGAATGGACAGTGTGTCCTACAGTGTAGTTTCATAATTTTAACTTTCACTGAACACTAAAGAAATGCTCTGTTTCAGAATTTCAGCTAAACTGGTTTGGTATGAAGACTTTTAAGGCTTACTGTAGACGCTCCCACGAATTCTTTTTTTCCTTTATTCTCTTTTTATCTGATTTACATAAATTTTTGGAAATTGTTTACTATTCAGTTATGCGTGCATTTAAATTATTAATGACTAGAGTATTAAAAATTTCTTTCACTTAATTAAAATGAAAAACAAATGAACTAAAAGTAAGTAATCTTTAGTTTTTTTTTTTTTTTTTTTTTATATCACAAATTTTCCCTTAAAATTGTTATTAAGATGAAACTCCTTTTACAAGTACATAATATTGCTTTAAAAAGTTTATGTAATTAATAAAGCAAAACAATAACAACAATAACAACAACTATCACAATAGCAACAATAGCAAGCAACAATAATTGTTGTGATAATAACGTTAGTAGTGTTATTAGCTTTTAATATGACTGAAAAAGTAAAAACAACTGCTTTGTTGTTGTGTTAAAAGCGAAAACACCCATATCTCGGGTCTCAGGTTTATATGGCACGTTATTCAAACCGATAGAGTTGTTTCGAGTTGTTCGCTTGTGTGTGCCTACTACGATGTTGTTGCCGTTTATTATTTAGTTTTTTTTATTTTTATTGTTATTGTTGTTGTTGTTGTTGTTAAAGCAATTGCGAGAAAAACTACAAGAATTTTAAAATTGAATTAATATTACAAAAGTTTTTAAAGCGCTAAAATTTCAATTTGCTTCATATTTACTATGATTAATAATGTTGACTGGTGGGTTGTTAGTTGATCAGTTTTGTGACTGTATGTTTCGTGGAGTGGTGTGTGATTTTTTTTCTTTTTTTTTTTCTGTGTTACTTTTATTTCCTCAATTGACACGACACAACGACGTTTAAAAAAAAAAAATAAAACTTTGAAATTGGCAAACATTCAACATTAGCTGGACTTAAAAAAAAAAAAAAAACCTTAACCGCTTACTTTAAATAAAAAACAAACGAAAAAACACTATTTTCAAATTTTATATCGTATTTGTTTAGAGAGTGTTTATTTTCAGAGTTTTTGTTTTTTAATTTTTAAAAAAAAATTTTTCTTTTTTTGTTGTTGTTTTGTTGAAGGGGTAGAAGAGAAGGAATTGCTAAGCGTTTTACACGCCGCATTTGTCAGCTACTCACTGTTAGTGTCAGTTCGTTTCGTTATTTGGATGGTTGGTTGGGTTGTTCAATACGTGGAGTTTGGTGTGTCGACCGCATTTATGCTTGTAACACGAAAGTCATGCGGCCAAGCCTTTCAAATTTCAGGAAACCGCAAAAACACCAACAATTTCTGCAATACACGCTTACAAACACATAGACTCATTTAGAGTTGCGCGCTTGTGTGCATATTGTGTGCATGTAACGAACGATATGCAAACTTTTTAAAAATATGTGGTGTTTCGTCTGATATTGTACACACTTATTGCAATCGAAATAAACCACTGTCGAACTGTAAGGAAAGCAGACAGATCTCAGACAAATATTCAGAAGACAAACAGTCAAACAGACATAGACATAACATAGACGAAACTTCGCAGTCGCAAGACAGTTTGATATGTTACTTTCGAATTATGTTAAATATTTCAGTGTGTCAAACGATGGGGTTAATAAATTTACATATCAATTGTAGTTTGTTTTATTTTGTACCTATCACCGAAGGATGAGGGGTATATTCATTTTGTCAAAACGTTTGCAAAGCCCAAACGGAAGCATCTGAGACTCCACAAAGTATATTTATTCTTGATCAAGATCAAATTCTGAATAGGTTTAAGCATTTCCATCTATCCGTCTCTATAATGGCTGTCGCAAACATTCTTCTAAACCTACTGACGCTATCGAAGACCTCTGTTACCGGAAACAATACTTTCCTAAAGTTATTAATGAGTAATAGCATCAACTCTTTTTTCCCCTATTTATTTTATAATCTTAGTTTATTTTGTGAAATGAAAATATGTATGAGAATAAAAATTATTTCCTTAATCTTCTTTATACCCACTTCCAAAAGGTACATTCATTTTGTCAAAACGTTTGCAAAGCCCAGAAGAAAGCTTCGGAGACCTTTTCGGCATCAAATGCTGAATCGGTTTAAGCATGTCCATCTGTCCGTCTGTTGTAAACATTCCCCAGGCCGCCAAAAATTAAGCTATCAAGTTCAAATTTAGCAGAAGCATTGGAAGTTCTTGCACGCAGGTTGGAATTAAAAGGGTGCCAAATCGGTCGAAGGACACGACCACAGTACTACGTAAACGGAAGACAACTCTGCTTATCAAAAGGAATAAAAAATTGGTTTTTTGCTCATTATTCATAAACTACCGCAGACAAGTCTACAGGGACGTGTTCTATGGGCGATGCTGTAGTACCTGTAGAGAAATGGCAAAAAATTGACCACGACTATCCAATTTTATATTGTATCAAAATTTAATTTGTTTTTCAACACCTTTACAAGGCAGAGAAACAAGCTTTAAAACCTATTTTTTGGTCTGCGCAGCCCTTTAGTAGTTTTGGTGAACATTGAAATGAATATGTCGCCTGCAAATTTGCAAAAGAGTGTGGAAGTGATCTAAACCTTGCAATAAACACGCCTACAACAACGCACACGCTTATGCGACAAAAGCTTTTATTTTGGAAATAGGAAAAATCATCCCCGACCACTCCATATTATAGGGAATGAAAATTTATTTCTTTTACTCTTTTTATTTTTTTTGAGGATGACGGTGATGGGTGTAAAAGATTCGGTCACGACGGAATATAATTTTGTTACTTGTTTTTTTTTTCACTGTTTTTTTATTTATTTCTCATTGGATAATCTATAAAACATAAATTCGTGTACTCTGTGCATATGTATATATATATATATATATGCGATTGTGCGACGTTTTGAACTTTCCCTGAATTGTGGTTTCACTTAAAATTTACATGTCTTCGATGTTGAATGTGTACCTAATGCCCCCAAAATGAAACCAGAAATAAAATGCGATCTAATCAAAGATGACGTGAGGGTGTCAAAGCAATCAATTTTTATTTACATATAGTTTTATTTGAGTGGGTACTGAATTTGTAATTTTCCATTTTTTTTTTTTTCTGTTTATTGCAATGAAATTTTAAAAGAAAATTTAGGAAGTTTTGCCCGCAGACACATTTCAACATTTCTTAGACGTAATATAATAAAATTTTCTCATGGGTACAAAATTTATTCAGTTTAAGGTACGGCTAAGGGAATGTATGAAAGAAAATATATCGAAACTTCTTATACGACTGGAATATATCTTGTTGGACTTTAAAAACCAATTAATCAATTCATGTCTGTAATTAACAAATCTTTCTGATCGGAGACATTTTTCTCGATCCTATCTTAAGTGAAAATAAAAAGAAAAGAGCGAGAAGAGAAGCTTGTTCAAGACAAGCGCGAATTTGTTTTCAAGAAATTTTCGAAAAGTGGCTCCTCTTTAGACCATTTCGCTTACTCAGCTGCAAGGCATACATTAAACTCCCTCAACCACCAACAGTATTGCAGATGCCTTCAGTTCATTAAATCCTCTCAGTTTGCTTATCCTAAATACTTTTTTAAATTTATTAATACAAAAAGAAAAATTTCCACACATCCCTCGGATGTTTTTTTTAATGGCTCTGATTCCTCGGATGATTTTGAAATCTCAGATGTGTTTGCTGAGTACTTCTGACGAAACTTGTCGACTGCTACTTTCGATTTATCAGCAAACTACCCATATTCTATAACTAACTTGGTTTCAATAACTAATTCGGTTATTTCTGAAGATGACGTTTTTAAAGGGTTGCGTTCTCTAAAATACAGTTGTGCGCCTGGACCTGATGGAATTCCATCATGTGTACTTAAATCTTGCTCTGTCGAGCTATGTGGTGTTATCTCAACGATTTTTAATCAATCCTTGAACTTGGGTATTTTCCCTTTGTGTTGGAAGAATAGTTTTCTTATTCCTATTCACAAAAATGGGAGTAGACAACTTGTTGAGAACTATAGAGGATTCGCCAAGTTGAGTGTCTTGCCTAAACTATTCGAGGGAATTGTGACCCAGCATCCAGCCTTTGCTATCAAATCGTATATTTCTCCACTCCAACAGGGCTTTCGAAGGAAGAAAAAGGAAGATGTACGGTCACCAATCTGTTACAGTTTACTTGTCATGGTTTCAAGGCTTTTTCTAGTGGCTCTCGCACTGATGTCATATACACTGATTTTAGCAAAGCGCTTGATTTGGTTAACCATAAATCACTTATCTTCAAACTTCAAGCCTCTGGCTTCTCTTCTCATTTAGTGATATGGATAAGCTCTTATCTGCACAATATATCATTCAGGGTTTTGTTTAACTTCACCAACTCATATGAATTCCCCTTTACGTCAGGTGTACTTCCAGGTAGCCACTTAGGACCCGTTTCATTTAATCTATATAATAATGATTTGCTTCGGTGATTAAATCCAGCCACATCTTAATGTATGCTGATGATGTGAAACTGTTTTCTTCCTTTTCGATGGAATAGCAATCACATCAGCTTCAAAAAGCGCAAGAAAACTGGGTGACTTTGTGATTCCGATTCTAGGGTACGAAATGAATTTAATGTCTTAAGATGAGAACAACGTTACAATCTGACCTGAGAAGTTTTTTTTCAATTTGTTAATTCCAAGCGAAAAATGGATGGGTTAACCTCCCTCATGTTTTTAGTAAGATTGCATCTTCTAATTCCTCCGAGATTTATGAGATGTTGACTAGCTTTCTTGAACAATCCTATGCCTTTGGGAATAGTTCCTTTTCATGTTCTCATGTTTCATTTACTAACCTTGAAGTTTTTAATGCTATGGCTGTCTTGAAATTTTTGTATTCTCCTGGTCCAAATGGTCCTTGTATTTTGAGTTGACTGTGCTGGTATTTTTCACTGTTATTTTTTGTTCAGTTCTTGTTTTAGAAAGGGATACTTTCCTAAGCAGTGAAAAGAGTCCTTTTAATTTCCAATGCGGATAAATGGCGCTAGGAACAATGTCAACAATTAAAGACTGGATTGCTCAACTGGCCATACCTGAGCTATTTGAGCTTCTCTTCAATAGACTTCGACCATCATTGATGTCTCTCTTATCACCTACAGCTGGCGTTGTTTGGTTCTTGTAGATCACTTTCTATACAAATCATATCTGGAGTTCCGCAGGGGAGCGTATTCGGTCTACTAGCTTTTAATTCAATTATTAATGACTTACCGTCCTGCATTCAATGTTTTAATGTGATATCGTCTTCTAATTTGGCAAAGCCATTCCTAGCTTGCCTTGCAGGTACGCTAGTTCTCAAAATGGATCAGACTGGTCAAGGAACACGTCGACAGTGCAAAATATACTGAGAAAGTGTCTGTTTTTAAAAAGAAAAAAAAAAAAACCTTTTTCCTCGCGTTACCTATAAACCACGACAGATTCGGCTACAGAATTGGCACGTTATAATACCCAGTGGACGATCCTACACAATATTATGGGGCAATGATATTTTATTTTTTGTGGGCTTCTTATTTATTTATTTATTTTTTATTTTTTTTTTTGGTTGAGCGCATAAAAGCTTCGATTACAAAAGAATATAAGAGTCTTACGAATGTTTGTGCTTTGTACACTTTACTACCCTGGACCTAATCGACCTTAATCCACCTCTGCTCTTAGATAAACTCGTGTGACATTTTCTTTCCTTTTTTCTTTTTTGTTGCTTTTGTTTAAGAATAAAATTAATTGATTTTGTTTTTGCATAAAATATTAAATTTGTTTAGAAATCCATTTAACAACGTCTCGATAGAAATCTATGGTAAACTCTGTGGGAGATTGCTTAGCATATAAGCTGTTATGAAATTATAACGGTTGATAACTAAATATCATTATATTTATATAAATGGAGGCACATACAGTGAGTGACTTAAGCTGACTATAGCGACAAGAGTTTATCGTTAACATCATCATATACTTATTAGCCTGAACGATACAGTCAGTCGTCTGAGCTGGCAAATGTATGCATTATACGTATATCTGTTATAACATATATACGTGTATAAAAATTTATATATATATTTATATATATATATATATATATATATATATATATATGTATAAAAATGCGTTTGCGTTGGTTAAATAACCATAAGTGGATTTATATCAAGCACTCCATATTATATGTTAGCATTTGATGTCCATTATTAAGCATCATCAGGCAGCAAACATCAGGCATCATGGATAAGACATCATCAGTACCATGATCATCGTCATTATTATCATCATTATTAGTATAATTATTGACATCGTCATCGTCATCGTCATCGTCATTCAGTTCATTGTTGATATAATTGACTAAATGCTGTCTTAGGAATTTAAATCAATGGGGAATTGCACGATGATGTGCATCGCTTGCGAATACTCGTATACGAAAGAGTGCGAGTGTGTGTTTTCAATATATGGGTCAATAAAGCATGGAACGTGCAATGGGAGCACTTAATTTTTCCAATATTTTTTTTTAATTTTTTTTTTTTTTGTTTTTGTTTTCTAGGTCGTCGTGCTTAAGAGTTTCTTTTTCGAAACTCTCACACAAACACACAAATAAGAAAAAACATACCTACATAAATATTAACATAGAAGGAGGTAGAAAAGACTGATGTGCACGATGCATACGAGTGTTGCTGTGTGATGATGTTAGTTATCATATGTATAGATATTTATGCAAGAAGGCGATGTATGCGTATGAGTGCGCGTGTGCACGTTGCTTGCATGTTTCGAGTTGGTGGCACAAAGTAATAGATATTTCCAAACATGGCTACAACATTGATCGATGCCAAACTCGTAACTTTATCGATAATATTGATAAACATCAACAGCACAAACACGTCCAGACAAACAGATAGACTGTGTATGCATGTATACCTTACGACAATGTGTAAATTCGTAAACTCTATAATTAACTAAGATGGCAAACACTACAAACACATACACACTTTCAAATGAACGAGAACACAATAAACCAAGAAAATAAATCAACCAATAGAAGAACAAAAAGAAAACCAAAAAAAAAAAACAAAAAGGAAAGAAAACACAAAATATTATTCACAGCACATAAGAACATATACAAGCACACGTAAGTGTGTAAAAGGAAATTTTGAAGAAAAATCACAAAAAACACAACGATAACATTACTAAGTATACAAACAACTTGTTGTTGCTGCTGTTGTTGTTTGGTGTAGATACACATTTTTCTAAGCCATAATCCAACTGGCCAACTGGCATGTTTCGGCTCGCAATAGGAGTGCGGTAGAGTTTCTGCATGGTTTTAAGTTAAATCTAGTACCAGCTGCACACATGCACATGCACATACGAACAAAGCAACACGTACACAATAAAATGTAAATTGTACAGTTGCTCATTTACAAGCCTTTAAATAAAATGTACACGGCTGTCGGTGATACACTGAGATATAAATTTGAAACAAAAAACAAACAAACGGACGGATATACATTAGGTTGGGGAAAAAGCAATCCATTATTTTTACGTAAACTTCAAGACTTTATTTAAGATGCTTCGTATTGCCAGTTTTGGTCAAATAGGCAACGTTTTGCTCTAATTTAATTTCTTGCCATATTGAAGGTAACTTCATAATGCCTCTCTCATGGAAGTCTTAAATCCCTGTTCCTGAAACACTGTAGTAATCGATTTTTACAATCTTGTCTTGATGCCAATCTCTTATCACTAAGAAGCTTTGCAATGCAAGAAAAACATGGTAATCGCTTGTTGACGGATCCAGACTACATGCTGGATGCATCAAAACTTTCCAAACCAGCTCTCGCAGTTTCTTTCGAGTTGCTATAGACTCGGATGGCCTGGTCCGGATGGAACCAAATCAATTCTCGCCGTTTCTGGTTAATCACTAGCCTGAAACAGTTAATTTGTTGGCAGTGGAGATCCAAATTTAGTGTCTTACTATACGATTCTAAATGATTCCTTTCCAATCCCACCAAATGCACAGCAGAACCTTCATGGGCGTTAGTCCCGGCTTGACCGTTTCAGCTGCTTCGCCGCGCTTTGAGCTCAATCTTTTTCGCACAATGATATCGCATATGACCCATTTTTCATCCTCAGTTAATATATGTTTACCTGTCTGTTTGGCCAAAGCTTTGTAGAAGGAAATTCGATCCATCACGTTTTGTTTTTGCATTAATTGTTGTGGCACCCAAAGGTCTAACTCCTTTTTAAATACAGCTTTGTGCAAACGGCTTAAAACTTTGTTATGGTCGATCTCCAGCTCCTGGCTGATGCCACGACTGGTAACGTGCCGGTCAACTTCGATCCTTTCTTTGATTTCAACGACATTTTCGCCGATGATCTGTGCGATCTCCCTGTGCGATGTGTATCTTTAACATCAAAAATATCTGAACGGAATCGGCGAAACCAAACTTGCACTCAATTGGCTGTTACAGTATCGGGACCATAAGCACCATTCTGAATTTCAGCCGGCGTAACCAAATTAACCAAACCGATTTAGAAAATAACCACATCAATACATGTAAGTGTATTGATTAAGCGTATAAAGCAAGCAACATATTGTTGTAACGTCTCCTTGAATATAAGATATTTGCTTGAATGCGCTTGCGCTCGTGGATGTACATATGTATTCATGCACGCATACTATGCTATGAATAGAAATGCTTTTATTTTGTATCTCTTTCATAAGCAAATGAATGCACGAAACTGTTGCAATATGAGGAAATGATTTCTTTCCTTTTGACCATTTTTGTGATCCGAAAAGATGTAAAATTAACGAATCAACATACGATTCATTGAATGAATAAATGAATGCATGAACGATTGGTACCGCTATTGTTACTATCGTTGGCTTTTATTTTCTTTTGTTGCTCGATTGTTGTTGTTGCTTTTATTGCATAATATATATACATATACATATTTATTTTTTTTTTTTTTCTTTTATATAGCATTTGATTAATTAGCTTATGCTCTGGAAAGCCATTATATTAATTATTCATTGCTTGAAGGATTTAAAAACTAAAAAAAAAAAAAAAAAAATTAATAAATAAAAAATTAAACCAAGCAACGAGGTCATTCGTTCAACTCACTTATAATTTGTGTTACCGAAATATTCATTTTATTCACTTGAGTTTTCGAGAAATTTTTAATTAAAGACATTTTATTACAAGCTCTCATCAGAAAGAAAAACAAAACGAAACAAAAAACTGAGCGTTTATCGAGCTAACAAAAGCCCGAAGCAGTTTATGTTATTAATGTTTTAAATGAAATGAAATTTTTCCTTTCAACTTCACAAATATATTACGCATGTGAAGAAAAATCAATTACCAAGTAATCAATCATGAGCCAAGAGAAAGATTGCATTCATTTAGCAGCTGCATCTGGGTGACCTTAGACATAAGTTAATCTACGAAATTATGGAAAAACATAAAAGAAACTAATGTCGGCTTATGCCGAATATATTGCTTCAATATATGTTTGTCTTTTTAAAAATATGTTCTGAATATAAAAACCACAAAAAGAGGCAAACAATTTGTTAATACAAAAAACAAAATCCTCGTAGTTGTGGGTCTTCTACGTGGCTGCTGGGAACGGGCCTTCGTGGAGTTTCGTGATGGCTGTGGTTGCCCCCAAAACCGCGGGAACATTAAATATTTGAGGTGTTAGATAGGCCTCGCCTCCGTCAGAGGGAAGGGCATGCCATACACATGCCCTTGATCTGGAACTGCTTGGGAACCTCCCTGCTCTCAGCGGGGCGTGAGTGACGCTTTCTCACTCCGTTTGCCATCGGGCACCGTAGGGTTAAGCGTCCACGGCAGGAACCTACGTAAACCCCTGTTACATCTGTTAATACAAAAATTTATGACGTTGTCACAAACAAAAAGCGAGCTGCGTTAGCGTGAGCAGTCTCTTCCACAACGATTGAATAACATTTGTATGTTTTTTTTTTAATGAGTAGTCAGTCACCTAGTAGATATTAGGAGAAGGAAGTGGGGAAAGGGTGATAGGTTATGGGCCGCAGGCTTGTAAGTGTACGTCTGATTAGTAGGTGTACGCTCCAAATATAATTAACCTCTTCACGACGGCACACCAGTTCCATGCCATGCTGTCTTTCACGATGGCACACCAGTTCCATGCCTTGTCGCAATTTGCCATTGTACAAGCCGTTGTGCCTGTAAAACCTTTTTTTTATGTATAAACTAAAATGTCGTATAGAACGATATAATTTAAGCTTAGATATAACATAAATCAAAACAAGCAAGGATATATATAGTAATAGGATATTGTGACCGAAGCTTTTATATCCATCACAGTGATACTAAAAAGCAGGAAAAGAACAAAATTTTCATAATCTATAATATTGGGCGTTCCGGGATGCTTTTTCTATGGGTAACAAGCAAAAAAACGTAAAGCAAAGATGTTCACAATTTTCGTTACATAGACGCGTGGACGTTGTAAGCGTGTCCTTTGACCGGTTCGGATCATTTTCAATTTCTTTTGCAAGTTTGCAGGCGATATCTTCATTTTTGCAAACGTGGGAGCGCTTATATTACACAGTTACGCAGACAGAGGGATAGACAGATGAATCAACGAATATGCTCAGAATTTAAAAATGGCAAAAATGGCATTTTTGAACCTAACTTCTGTGCGTTATCAAAGTTTCGGAAAAAAAGTGAAGCTATGACACTCTATGAAATTAGGCCTATTAGCGAGGCCTATTTTTGCCTGTTTTCTACAGCATCGCCCAGAGAATATATGCTCACATTTCTGTAAATTTGTCTGCTGTAGTTTATGAGTAATGAACAAAAAACCAATTTTTTATTCCTTTTGAAAAGCAGAGTTGTCTTCCGTTTACGTAGTACTGTGGTCGTGTCCGTCGACCGATTTGGCACGCTTTTAATTCCAACCTGCGTGCAAGAACTTCCAATGTTTCTGCCAAATTTGAACTTGATAGCTTAATTTTTGCGGTCAGGGAAATGTTTACAACAAACGGACAGATGGACATGCTTAAATCGATTTAGAATTTAATGCCGAAATAGTCTCTGAAGCTTTCTTCTGGGCGTTGCAAACGTTTTGACAAAATGAATATACCTCTCGGATATCCTTCGGAAGTAGGTATAAAAAAGATTAGGGAAATGGTTTTTATGTTCACAAATATTTTCATTTCACAGAATAAACTAAGATTAAAAAATAAATAGGAGAAAATCCGCCTGAGTGGCCGAGTAGGCAAGAGTCTCGACTAGCAATTCAATGGTCGTGGGTTCAAATCTCAAGCGCGGTAGAGTTTTTA
>CCAG010020318.1:0-18033 GCA_001077435.1 Glossina morsitans morsitans | reverse complement strand
AATGCAATCGCAATGTTACTACACATATGTTGCCACGAACTTTTTGTAAGGTTTTCAATAATTCAAAATAAATCTGGAAAGAATCGTACAAATAGGGAAACAATCCCCATATTTAGATTTTGCAATTGCATTAAAATGTGTCAACCGTGCATTTTTTTTTTAGTACTAACACTCACTAATCGTCACTTTTAATAACAGATCATTGCTAAGAAACGCTCTTTGAAGGTTTCAAAGAGTCAGATGGGACATTGTATGTATATATATATATATATATATATATAGAATGCATATAAATGAGTCATGTAGTTATCATTTCGTATTGACTTGACATGCAAACTTTTTCGAGAGGTAAACTGTCTGCACTCTTGTGTTTCTTGTTTCCTTATACACCTTTTCATTCTTTTCTTGTTAGTAGAAAAGGAAAGCAATTATGTAGGCGATTGAAAAGTTTTCAAATTCGAAGATGTCCGGTACTTAAAACACGTTGGAAATCGAACTAAAAAAACCATATTCAGTTATTATGTCGGGTTCATCCATTCTGAAAACAAAGTAAATGGAAGGAAGGATGTGTGTGGGAATCATTTGAAAAGACTTTGATCAAGTAATGGAAACTGAAAATGCGATATAAGTTTTTTTCTTACCTATAACGTACAAGACGTTTGCGATTTTGGATACGCAATCGCTGCTACCGAACATAAGTAACAATTTTCGGGCAATCTATAGATCGGAATTTATTGCGTTTATAATATAAGATGGATGCGTTAGAGGTCTCTCATTGTATTTGTCTTGAGATATTGAATGGTTTTAGGTTATGGCGGTCTATCCGTCCACCAATGAACCGAAATTCTTACGTTGAGAAAAAGACTGAAAACGAACAGAGAAAACTAAAACTTTGAGAGAGAATTTGCAAATTGAATTTTACATCCCTGCTTTAGTCGTAGTGATCACGTTCAAAAATAGGATTGAACTACATTTTCAGAACAAAAGATCAACACAAAACAAGAAAGAAAATTATATTTGGCTACAACCGGATCGTTTATATCCATCACCATTATTCTCTAAACCACTAAAAACAGTGGAAAAACTAACTTTTCATACTCTGTAATATTGGATGGGCGTGGTAAATATTTTCTATTTGTTTTAGAGTAAAAGTAGTAACTTATACCGTATGTCTGCAGTAAATATCTCCACTTTGGCGACCATGGCTAGGTTTATCACGGCAATTAACACAAAGATGGACAGAAGGACTGACAAACATTTGTAGAGCGGTTCAGATTTGGTATAAGTCAACAGCAAGCAAGTTTACAGCGTCTCTGGAGCTTCTTCTGAAAACGTTTTGGCACATCAATATTCTGCAATATAGGCTTGAGCGATATTTTCCACTTCTGTACATGTGCTACAGAACTACCCATAGAAGATAAATTCAAATCTTTATCGTTGTTTTTTTTGATTTATAAATTATGAGAATTTTTTTTTTGAAAACAGGTGATCTCAGGTTCTGCTGCATTAAGGGCGTGTCCTATGACCGATTTAGCCCAATTTCAATACCAACCTGCGTGCTAGAACTTCCACTGTTTCTGCCAAGTTTCAAGTGAATAGATTCCCTTTTGCGAGAATGTTTACTATAGACATTTTAAAGACTGAACATGCTTAAATCAGTTTAGAATTTGATCAAGATCGAGAAGACATGGATACTTTACGGGTCCTTTGATGGTTTTTTCTGGGTACTAGAAACGTTTTGATAAATTGAAAATGTAGCTCTTCCGTGATGGGTATAAATAAATACAAGATTTATAAAATTATTATTACCAGGAAATTACAATTTAATATTCATGTTAGCATTTAAAAAACATTCGAAAAGAAATGCAAGGTTTCTAAGAATCGACTGGCGGTGAATATCGGTTTCTTACTCTATTTATTTCGTTAAGTAGGTTTCTGTTATTTATTTATTTTCATTTTTCCTTTTGCAAGTATTCAAAAATTCTTTTCAATATTTTTTCTTCTTCTTATTTTTCAAAATAATCTGTTTTACAAGTGAATTTCTATGATTTACTAATGAAAAAACAAAAAAAGAAACAAACCTCAGCCACTCCCTTTTGTTATAGATTTCTACACGAAAAAAAAAGCCTTTCTCCTATCCTTTCAATGTACCCCAAAGCCCTACCTCGAACATACACACACACACACACACACATACGTACCATGCATATCAATTTGTGTAAAAGAAGAACAAGTGAATAAAAGAACAAAAAAAAACAAAATTTCATAGATAAACTCTCAAAACACCCGAGTCTCACCAATAAACACAGCATCACTGCTGTTCCTCTCTTTTATTACAATGACAAGAACAACAATAATTACACGGTAGAATAATGGTTACAAAACGAAAGAAGTGTAGTTAGTATGTAATGTTGAGTACTCTAGCCACTACCTAAAAAAAAAAAACAAAAAAAAAAATCATTCCTCTCTGCATCTCAAACTAAAGCATCTTTTTTTTTTTTGTAAAGTTTAATGAACAAGAATTCCATGGAAATTGGAACACATGGTTAAAGAACTGCAGAAATAGAAAAACAAAAAAAACCAAAAAAAAAAATAAAATAAAATCGACCGACTCTATACGACCCCTTTTAGGGGTGTTTTATGGTGGCCTGCATGCGTATATTTGGTATTTAAAAATTTTTGGTTTGTTCTTTTAGTAGCAAGAAAAAAGAAAATGTTTTTTTTGTTGTTTTGATTTCTTTGATTAGGGATGAATAATGTCAATGAAATATAATGTTTTCATAAACGGTGGTCGCTTAGTATAAGCTTTCTTTACTATAGTTTAGCTCAGGCTGGCAGGGGTTAATAAGCAGCAGACTTCATCCTAACATAACAACACTCAGAGAACAATAGAGCTTTTTCTGTAATGCTTTCTCTATCTACCCCCTCTCTCTCTCTGTCGTGCTCTCTCTCTCACTCTCTCACGGCCTGACCAATTTGAGTGCTTACAGAATCCTTTAAATAAAAAAAGAAGAAGAAGAAGAAGAAGAGGAAGAAAAAACTCCCTCTCACATAATAGTTATTTATTCTTGTTACTGTTGTTGTTGTTGTTGTTGCTGTTGTTTATTTTACTAAAGACTATTGTTAATGCATTTTAATCGATAATGTGATTTGATTAAATTTTTTTTTTGTTTGTTTTATGTTAATTTGAATAAAAAAAATATGTGTGTGATTTCCGTTAAGAAATAAAGAAAAGAAAACACATTTTGTTTTTTTTGTTTTTTTTTATTCAGCCTGCAAGCTGCGGGGTAGTTTTTAACAATGTGTTCGATATTGTAAAAACACCAAAAAAAAATTTCGCAGATTTTAAATATTCTTTGAATATTATTTTGCATATATTTTACCAAGACTTTTAGTTAGTAAACATTTCCAAAGAAAAGAACAAAAAAATGGCTTACTAGTACAAGAGGAATTCTGAGCAGAGAAAAATCAACAAAAACTTTACTATCACTGAGCGTATCAAAGTGTTTCATTTCAATTTTGTTTCAGCACTAGTTATGGGCTCTTTCTTTTTTTTCTTTTTTCCATAACTATTTTCATTTATTCATTAAAAAGATTAATGAATAACTGATAGAAATATAGAATTTACTAATTTATAGAAGAGGAGCAGTAACGACTGTTGGTTATTTTAAGCAAATTTCTTTTAACATCCTTTTCAAGCTGATCTATGTTGATCTTTATTTCATAAGTAGGCTTCTTATTAAGCAAATCCTTATTCATAACGGAGTGTTTAATAGTTTAAGGATAATTGCGACAAGATACAGCAACTAAGGGCACTATAGTGGGCCGCGTCTTACTATTAAATACCTTACCCGCCAGAAAGACAAACGATTAGGTAACTTTAGACCGTTTCACAAAGTTATTTTGTATCCGTCGATATATTAATATTCGTCAAAATATATCCAAAATTTGTGATCTGCACGTTGAACACAAGGAAACGGGACGAATAGGCGGTCAAATCGACTTAGAAATTCATTCTAAATTGATCGAGACAATGAAAGGTGAATCTATCAGGTGCCTGCGGCCTGAAAGTTGAACGTACGAAAGCAAGACGGACAAACGGATAGACATTGATTCAGTAAGCGATTCTAAATCGCTTGTTATAATAAAAGGTGGACCTGTCACGAATCTACGGCCTGTAGGTTGAACGCAGGAAAGCAAGACGGACAGCAAGCTTAACTCGATGCAGAAAGTGATTCTAAATTTATTCTAAACCGATCGGCATAATAAAAGGTGGGTCTATATAAAATTGTTTCATTTGTTTCATTTGTGCGTACATCCTCTTATATTTTTCTAACGCAAGTGGTGGAGGGTGTCAATAGGTATTGGTACTAGTTGAATAATGAATAATTAAAGTTGAATAACGAATAAGGCGGAATAACGCGATCGGAGAACAATACTTAGGCTAATATAAAGCTGTGCTCAAAAAGTAGTAAGAATGTTCCATGTCAATCAGGCGATCTTATTAACTATTGAATATTGTTCGAATTGCACCACTTCTTCGACCACTTCCAATACAAGGCCGTATTTTGCCAAATCGTTGTATGGATAAGTATGTTAAGCAGAGTGTGTAGGTTGTATTTAAAAGTGAAGTGTAGAGAAATGTTAAAAAAAATTGTAACGAATATTAAGTTTGTCCTGGATAGAGATTAGCGGATAAGACAAAAGCTTGTGCTCAGCTGCTTTATCTGGATAAAAGCGTTAATACTCTTATCCAAAAATAAGAGCAAAACAAAAGTTTTATCGTAAGAAAAAAAAAACACACAAAAACCCGATAATGAGCTGCGGTCCACCATAAAACACCCCACACCACCGTCTTACAGTTATTCATCTAACGGCTTTTCAAAAAGAGGCGTTATCTTGGTTGTGATTGAAAAGGCGGTCCACTGCGAGCTTTTTGCAAAAGCACGTTAGGGTGTAAAATTTCACTAAAATATTTTAAAAATTACTACCTATGGTATGAGCGCGCATAAACAGGACAGACGGGCGGACAAGCTTAGATGAATCAGATAATGATGATGATAAATCTATCTCAAGTCTTCCAACAAACTTTACATACCCTTATAGATTATAATATGAACTATAACTGTACGTTCGCATGCAACACTGCCCAGACATTTTGCACGATGGCTATAGCTTAGTTTATTTCGTAACGCAGTAATTTGCAGCTTAATAAGAGGAAAGTGAAGCATTTAGACTAATGCACACCATTTAACAAGTTAAGTTGTTGGAAAAATCAAAAGCAATAACTGTCACGGGAAGACATCGATGACTATGCACTGCGTGTGAGATATAAAATGTAATTTTTGTACAAGAGTCGATCACTTAACCTGTTACGTAGATAGGTAAAATTACGATTTATTGCGCGTGTAGGCTAATTACGACCGGATGAGAGTTAAAGTAAGCATAGCAAGATTTATATTTAGATTAAAGGTACGGAATTGAAAAGCTGCGGTTTCTAGAGAACGAAAAATGTTTGGCAAGCTTGCAAAGACAGTGACTGTATAGCGGATAAAAGGAAACTGATAACTGAATGTACAGCATTTAATATATCAAGATTTCATAGAAATTGTCAAGATAGTTTTTGCAAAATCACTTGGGCTGATGGGCGTGTTCCCTGACGAGTTCTGCATATTCTTAAACTAAATCTATGGTCATACAAATCACCTCGCCATACACATCAACTGGCTATACATTTGCGAAGCTTTTTCTAAGAAAGCTGCAACATTTGTGTAGACTTTGATAGGCGAACGGACAAATTGAAACCATTCCTATCCACTGCTGTACGATAATCAAATTTATACTTCTGTAAACGAAATGAACAAAAAAAAAATAAAAAGAAAAATTATTTTCCCCCTAATTACCATCCAAGTAATACAAAAGTAATATTGAACCTTGATAAGACTAAGTGATAATCAATTTCAAAGGCCAAGAAAAGATCCAGTTGAGGAAATTTTAATTGCGTTTTACTAATGAAAAAAAGTGAAATGCGTGAAAAGTGAATAAATTTGTGTGAATGTTGCCTATTTTTTCCATTCAATTTAAATGCAATTCTATCATTTTCATGAAGTATATCTTCAGGGGCCCTTAATGCGTAATCACGTTGATCTTTCAAGTACTTAATGCAAACAAGGAATACTTTTGCTAAGTAAAAGTGTGTTGCTACGTACGCGTTTACTCAAGTGTAAGCGCAAGTGTAAGTGTTTATCGTCAAACCTAATTGACACAAGAACTTAGTATACAGTGTGCGTGTAACAGTTGTTGTTCTTATTCTTTTTATTATTATTATTGTTGTTGTTGTTTTCGTTGCTATGTGACGTTTATATATGATACTCAAATGTGTTAGGCTGACGATGTTTATGCGTGGCTGCTTAAGGAGCACAAGGAAATGTATGCCGTTTCTCCTTTTGATTTTAAACTTAGATATGTTAAGGGTATTTTTTTTTTTTTTTGTAAAGAGTACTCACATATACACATGTTGGCAAAGAAAGTTTTTACTTGAGAAAATATTATTCTATATATATTTTGTTAACTCAATTTATTAAAGATTTTAAAACTAAATTATTATTATTTTTTTTTCTTTTTTGCAAGTGTACGAACGATGGAGGAAATGTATTAACTTTGCCAAATATTTGCAACACTTAAAAGTATGCTTCACATTATGTAAAGTTTTGTACATGCTTGATGAGCGTGAATAGTAGAGAAAATTTTATGATAACAATATGTCCGTCTGTCAGTTTAAAATGTAATTAAGCACTTAAAGTTATATCTGACATATTCTCCTTAGCTTTTCAACTTTGTTTTGGTTACCTTGGCCAAGTTGGAAGATGATGAGCTAAATCCTTCCATAGGTTCCTTCAAAGCTAACAAAAATAACAGAAATGTAGGGGTATGCGAAACTTTGCATGTGAAACTGTTATATAAAGCATCTCGCACCTACGTTATACGAGCAATTTAGACTTCCTCTGCTCAAGCTAACAAAGCATGTTACGCTTGCAATGCTATTATCTTTGCGTATCACAGAAAATTTTTTTTAAGATTTCAAAGTTCTTTTGTAAATAAAAGTCTTTATAAAGACTAACAGAACCTATTAAAAACCATCTTACGAAGAAGAAAACTTCGCTTAAGCTGATTAGATATAACTTTTTCTTCGTAATAGCTGAGACTTTACAATGTTCATCGTCACAGCTGGGAAGCGAATATTTGGGCAGATTCAAGCCTCTTAAAAGCCTAAGCGATGGAAGCGCGAATAGATGAATAGGAAAAGCGTAAGCTTCTAAGATGGCAATGCCAGCAGGAAAAACCCGGAACCGGAAAGAATTCGCTGGAAAGTTATCTGCCACGTAGCCCACACCTTGCTTCGTTCCACTATCATATGTTTTGCTTTGTGACGAAGTGTCTTAACGATATCAAGTTGATTGCAAACAAGGTCCATAGAAATTACTTGGTTCAGATTTTCCCGTATGAATAAGGGAAATTCTGGGATGATGGAATAATGCTTTTACCAGAAGAACCATCACCAACGTGCACGAAATTTGATTGCAATACCAAGTGGAAGTCGACTCACCAGCTCATAGCCAAATAGTTAAGAGACGCGACTATTATGATGACATAGCCGAGTTTAATGCACAGCGCACAAGACCATATTTTAATTATGAAAGTAATAAACCGTACTGATCGGTCGTATACCTACCAGGCTGCGGCCATTTCTCTGCCCTCTACCAATCTACCTCCCACCTGCTTTTGACTGTCACCATGTTACACGTATAGAAAACGTGTCCTAAAGGATTGGTCCTATAGATATATAAATGATATATATATGATATATATATATATAGCGTATATCATATTGTACATATCGTGTATCTCATACATCGAAGTTGAAATGAACTAAAAATTACATTTGAAATTGAGATCAAAAGTGTCAAGGTCGTAGACGTATTTTTGGCGAACGGACAAACGGACAGATAGAAGACAGAACTAAATCCTTTCTACTATCTCTTTGAATAGCAAACATTTAACCAACGCAATGTATCCCATGGAATAATAAAACTTTTCTGAAATCATATATGTTCGAGAGTTGTTTCAAGGCGAACTTTTTATACTCTACACCACTTGTGGTATAGTTGGTGCGGACATATGCAACATGCAGAAGGACTTGAGATGGACTCACTTTTTATTAGACTGCTTGATTCGGAAAGTAATTTTACGCTTATCTATCCGTCTGTCCGTCTGGGCTTCTTGTTTTCAATCTATAGTTCGCAATGTTTTGAATTGTTTTGATGAAACTTGGTTCGCCGACACAACCCAACGAAGAAAGTTTTTCAAAATGCTCCTCATCGAACCACGTCCCATATAACAGCTTATTTTGAAAAGTCATTATATGAATAATTATAGCATGATCTATTTAATTTAATAATGGGCATTGTCTGTCTCTGTTCGTAGTGCTTTTTCTTGTTTTTTTAATAATTTAGAAAAATAATTGATATTAATTATATATAAAACTTTTTTTGGAATAAAAAAATGTAAAAAAATATTAAATTTTTTTTTTATTTTCTTTAATCTCAAGGAAAGTAATCTAAACTATATTAAGACACGAAAGGTAAGTAGAAGTGGCATTAAAAATGTAATGTGACAGGATCCATGTCTATATAATGTATATAGGTCCATACGTAGACAAAATTTAATCAACCACTGTTGCTTCGCTTAAGATTTGTATGCAAAGCACAAACACACCTTTTTTAATTAATCAAATTATGTGGACATTGACTTGCTGACGACTAAATAGCACATTTATATATATGACTATATACATATCTACAATACATAAACACATATATCCTCTATATAGGTGCGCCTTTGTAAATATTTTTATCCCAATCGCTTATACATGCACGCGTACTACAGTACGTATGCGTTTCACTAAAAGATGTTGTCCGTATGGCGTCACTGTGTCTAAGCTACATGTGTGTATAAATATATATATATATGTATATGTATATAAAATATATATTTGTGTATTTAAAAAACTTTTACGATGTGCGTCATCAAATAATATACGAATTCATATTCACACACACACATATATATATATATATATATATACACCGGCACACAAGCATAGACATGCAATGGGCTTTGCATTATATGTTTTGCGCTTATATGCTGGCAATGCTTCAGAAGTATGCATGAGTATGTGCTTGTGTATGTGTCTATGTCTTTCTCTTGTCTTGTCAAATTCCTTAGAGTTCTTTGTCCTGTTGAACTGTAAAAGCAATGCAAGATTATATTATTGAAATACTTGTCACCGTCATTGTCTTACTACTTACTGTACTTACGAAACTAATGAATAAACGCAACGAAATGATATGAAATTAAATTAAATTCAATTCAAAAATTTTAACTCAATGCAAATTAATTAAATTTACAATAAGCTAATAAAATTTACTTTAATGTTAAATCAATTGTTTTAATTAAAATTAATTTCTTTTGTTTTGCTTAGATACCATTCATTCAGTCACTCACATACTCTTTCGCCCTCTCTCTTTTTCACTCTTTCTCTCGCTCTCTCCCTCTCCCTTTCTCTCTCTAACTCTCTTTGTCTTTCTGAGTATTACCTCGTTCAACTCGTGGTGGAGACTATGGGACTAATAGCCACATTTTCGCATTATCAGTTGTGATCGGTCATTAGTCATAAGGGCAACCAACGCATTTCCTTGTGAGAAGGAAAAGCAATACATTTTTGTGACCGTGTGTATGCAAATAATCCCGATACAGCTCTTCAAAGTGGATTTTGTTATAAACCAGGATTTTTAAGTTAGGAAAAGCACACCAAGAAAAAGTAATACTTGTGACTGTCTTGTGACTTCTGACTTCTGATATTGTTCAGAAAACCATTATAAGCGAAACAAATTAAAAAATTCGGAGCGAAACAAATTAAAAAAATGGAGTATGATATAGCGGTAAGGTGTAATTGTTTAAATTCCACTAAAGGTAACAATGGCTGTCCTTATCAATTGGTCGATAAACGTTATTTTATATTTATGTAATCTATATATAAATTTTAAATAATTAATCATTCAGAAGATGTCCTCTATACAGATGAATTCGGTAAGAATTGGTGGGTGCCATGCCTTCACGAAGCATTCACGTGCTATAGCTAGGACAACACGTTAATCGTAATTAAAGTAAAAGTGACAATTGAACCCGGATATGCCGATTTGCCAGCCGCGCTTCTTAACCCTTCGGCTTTTGATCCAGAACAATAGAAAGGAAGAGAGAGGCATAGTTAGAGAAAGTAAGAGAAGAGTATGGGGAGAGTGTGAGAGGGAGGGAGGGAGAAAAAGAGAGCGAAGGAGGGAGGGGGAGAGGGAGAGGCAGTGAGAAAGAGAGAGAGAGAGAGAAAGAGAGAGAGAGAAAGAGAGAGAGAGAGAGAGAGAGAGAGAGGATGGAGGGAGAGGGAGAGAGGAAGCGTATTGAAGTGGAGGAAAAATGAGAGAGATATCTACTAGACCGGTACATCTTTGCCCGCTCAAAAACGCATTGCCTTCATATCTCCAAAGACCTGTATTCAGTCTGCCTGCAATTCTTGGTTGTTACAAGGTAAATGTATGAAAGAGAGAATAGTACATGTATAGGTTTTTGAAGGTATTTATAAGTTATTCGGCCATTTCAAAAAACTCGCCACTTCACCGCCCTAAATATAGGAAGAAAAAGTAGTTGGAAAACCTATATATTTATCGATATATATATGTATATAAACGAAGTAGAAAGCCAAATCAAGTTTATCGATGAAGTAGTAAATAAATCTGCGCTGAAGTATAGTGTCTTTGAAAGCGGATAAGGGACAATGGAAAATAAGCTAAGCTAGAGAGCATAAGAGAGAAAAGTTTTCTTCCTGTAAGCTTCCGTGGATATGACGACTTTAATTCGGAGCTGGATACAACTAAAGATAGATACGGACTATTAAAAGAAGTTATAATGTTGAACAGAGCTTAGGGGAGGAGGAGTAGAGAACGTCGTGGGTTTGAAGGCCTTTTCATAGTATGCACCTGCAGGAAACTTAAATCCAATGAAGCGATAACGTGTGAGCATCTTAGCCGACTCTATCAATTAGCTCTTCTCTGCCGTCCCATTACTCTGATGTGTGTTTAGCTATATCACCTTTATACTGAACTTAACATGAAAATGTTTGGCTTACATAAATCTACTCGGATTTCTTATGAAACTATTTAACTATACATGCCCTTTAATGGATATACCCTACTATTAGAGTAAATAGGAAGAATTTTCCTTAATAGCTTTACGCTCTGCTTGTTTGTTTAATGAATGCGTACCACAAGTGCGAAAACTTTAAGCAAAGACTATTATTAGCTTCATTGTCTTATTATACATCTAGAGCTCGGCGACGAATTTCATATTCGAAATGTTAAGAAAAAGGCACGTAAACGTCTCTTATCTGCCAATTTATGTACATATAAATATTTAGTTAATTTATTCATACATATATTTACATATAGAGAAAAGATTTAAGAAAAAACTTTTTCACACTTTTTATAAAGTACGCGTTTTTTTTTTTCAAAATAAAATAAGAGTTCTTTTCGTTACAAGGACTTGAACAGCAAAAAAAAAAAAAAAAAAAAAAAAAAAAAAAAAAAAAAAAAAATAAATGAAGAAAAAAAAAAAAGTGCAACGGAAGTGGTCCTCAAACGGAGGTTGAAGTAATGACAGTAGAACTAAACTAAACAAATAATAGCTAACGCAGACAAGAATTGAATACTACTGCATAGCGTACGCTCTATGCACTCACATTCGAATGGTAAAACTAACATTTAAATGCCAACAACAGTACATTAGCAATTTTTCCTTCTTTGCTTGTCTTTTTTTTTCCTTTTTTTTTTTTTTTCAAGATAAAAAAAATTCTACTGCAGCCACTTGAAAAAAAAAAAAAAGCAAAAAAAATGTGTGTTAGAGCGTAAAGTATTCTATAACGTTGTTGTTGTAGTTGTTATTGTACTTTTTCAGTTATCTTTTTGTTAATGTATTTTCACTTGGAAACAAGTGGATGACAAGTTATGTACTTCAGTGGATGTTAATATCAGGAGAAGTCTTAGTTTTATGTGAAATAATGAAAGAGAGAGAAAGGGAAAGAAGGAAAGAAAGGGAGAGAGAGAGAGAAAGAGTGGTAGAGAAAAAAAAAATCTATTATCGTAAAAAAGATTTGAATACGATATATATATTTTCCAAATATTTTCTACAAAAGGTTCAAAGATACATTCAATATAGAAAATGTATGAAAAGCTTTCTCTCTATCAAGTTACTTTCTTCACCTTTAATACTATATTTTACAGCACTGCATGTGCTGTATTTTAAAGTACGTTTTTATTTTTTATGCAGTAGAGTGCGCTGCTTATCATGTCAGTCAAACAATGTAACTATAACCGTTTGTTTAAATGAATGGTTTTTGTCACGGCTAGCAACGGAGCATTGTCATGAATATACATAATTGTTTGTAAATTACTTTCTTACTCCACCAGAGACATAGGTATCATTGCAATACCCATGAGGAACATTTCGCGATAATTAAGCGAAAGCAACGCAAAAGCGAAAAAAAAAATTTAATAGCAAGCATAGGAAAAAAATTTGTATTTTTAGACTTTATTTGTGGCCGCAATAAGAACTTTTACTACCAATAGTAACGTTTTATGGTCTAACTTAAAAAGTAAGGCCAATGACTTTTTTTTTCAATGTGTGGAAAGGTAATATAATGAAAAATATGTTCGAGTAGCATAAAGTGTCCACACCGCAATGTTTAGTCGCAGAAGCCATGCGGCAAACAGTGTAGCTGCTCCAAATTTGATTTAAAAAAAAGTCGTTTAACCTACATACATATAGCAAGGGCAAGACTTTTCAGAAATATTGTTTTTTTTTTGCATTTTGCAGGCTTTTGAGTCAGAAAGTTCCATTGTCGACCAAAACGAAAGACTTCTTTTTGTTAATAAAAAATTTTCAAAAAAAAATTCAACGTATTCTTCTAGAATATATTGCTCTCAAGATAAGGCGTTATATGGAAAGACGCCGAAAAAGCGGTCTGATCTGCATCATTTTCAATAGCGTCTATAAGTTGAACACGAGAACACAAGACGGACAAAGGAATGTGATCGAAAAAGTGGTTTGTATTGAAGCATTTTAGTAGCGTTTTGCGCTTGGGTCAAAACACGTCGGTGTACCAAATTTCATCAAAATATCTAAAAAATTGCGGCCTATAGGTTGACATAAAGGAAACAAGACAGACTGACAGACAGACAGATGTGCTTAGGTCAATGCAAATGGTGATTCTGAATCGATCGGTACGTCAGGCAGTGGGGTGAAGTTAATTAACTGACTAAATGGATGCCATTTTGAACGATTTTTTATGCTTTTAATGAGTTCTTGGAACATTTTGTAATCATCTGCGAAATTATGCCCTATACGGGGTAAGAGGAAGAAATATAAGTTCATCGATTTTTCTTTGATATGATTAATCATTCAGGGAAATATTTCTTATTCGTGTAACACAGCAACGGTGAAAAAGAATTGAAGAAAAAGAAAGAGATATGGAATGGTGTTGGCTGCGGCCTAGAGGAAGTCTTATACCTTTATCGAGTAAACATTCACTTCATTCCTTTTTGGAGATGTTTTGATGAAATTTGATACACTGCCAAATGTACATCACTTGTGGGATGTACGCTATACCCAGAAAGACTTGAGATAATCACCTTTTATTATAACGATCGTTTTGCAAGCACTTACTAAATCGATGTAAGCCTGTCTGTCCATCCGGCTGTCTTGCTTTTTTGCATTCAACCTACAGGCTGCAGACTCAAGATAGATCCATCTTTTACTATACCGATCGTTTTAGAAGCACTTACTGAATCGATCGAAGCCTGTCTGTCCGTCTGCCTGTCTTGCTTTTTTGCTTTAAACCAATAGGCCGCAGACTCGAGATAGATTCACTTTTTATTACAACGATCATTTTAGAAGCTCTTATTAATTTACTTATTAATCACTTGCTAAGTCGATCTGCCCGCCTATCCGTCCGTCTATCTTGTTTCCTTGTTTTCAACTTACAGATTGCAATTATTGATGAAATTTGGTATACCAACATGTTCAGGTCGGACCATTTTTAGTTTCCATATGAAGCCTTCTTTTGAAACGTCATTGTAGGGATAACTGTATCAAACGAAGTGGAATAAACCGTTTATAAGGCGTTTTTAATTTGTATGCAAAATTTTTCATGTAACGATTTTTTTGAAGAGATGGACAGACCGACATTAGTATTCCAAGCGAACTAATTTTTAACAGGCGAATGAATGTGTCTTTCTATAAATGTCTTATGGAGCATTTATTTGATTCATTAGGATTCATTTTGCCTCTTTAGGCGAAAATGGATTTAAATTTCATTAAAAATTTGTGGCAAAAAAAAAAATATGCTTCAAAATAATTTAAAAGAACTTATTGCTTATATTCTTTAACAGTTAACCGCATCGCATAATTCTTCAAGTGTTTATGGCCTGACAACAGAAAAGGCATAAAATAATTCAGAAGTGAGAAACTAGTCGGTTGGTTGGTAAATAAATTGTAAGCATTACTTAAGTGGGAACTTAAAAAACCTAATTTCAAGCTTACTTTGCTTGCTTGCTTTTTTTTTTCTTTTTTTTTTTGTCTATCCTGCCCAACTGCTGCTAACTGCCATTGAAGCAACAGCGTCACAGTGTCTATATATATATGTACTTATGTATATGCACATGCAAGAGTATATGTAGGTGTCTATATACTATGTAAATAACAAGCATCAGGAAGTATGACTAACAGATATGAAAAGAAAAAAAAAAGAAGAAAAATTCAAAGAGAAGAAGAAAGAAAGAAAAAAAAAAACGCCACAGGATACTAAACAAAAGGTACTTGAAAAGTAAAGGCAAAGCGAGGCGAAGAACGTAATGATGATATTTGATGATGACGTTAAATGATTTTTTTTTTTTTTTTTTTTTTTGATACATTTTTATACATATTTTATTTTCTTTCATATCAACTTGAAATGAAAGTTATTACCCTCGCATATAGAAGGGGAGCATCATGCGGCAAAAAAAAAAAGAAAGAAAGAAAAAACAAGAAAGAAAAGAAAAGAAATAAAAATATAGAAAAATATGAGAATAAGAAGAAAAAGATGAGAGTTCACCGGTGAAGCATAGACACTGAACTGGCACGTTCGCTTAGGTTGAATGATATCAATGGTTACTTATGATGCATATTGACAAACGCTTGTAACTTCAAAATTGCTGATAGAACAGCAAGCAGAATAACTAGCAGTCGATGTCTGTCATATCTCTCGGTCTTGTCCTTCAGTTTTCAACCATCAACTCAACCCATTTTTGGGTGTGAATATTATTATGAAATAATTTTAAGATACTTTGTATGCGCGGTTGGAATCGTTTTTTTTTCTTGTTTTTTTTTATGTTTTTGCTTTTTTTTTAGCTCAGCGATTTGATTGAAAGTTTTTTTTTGTTTTTTTTTTTGTTTTAATCTAAAGAATTTTTTTATGTAGATGCAATACCTAGATATTATATATGGAATAAACAATAACTGAAGTCACGTTAATCAGGGTAAACCATTCAGGGTTAGTCATTGAAAAATTGCGTAGTCTAATATTAAACGAACGTGACTTGATCTATATATCTCAGTATGCAGAACACTTTTTATACCTTACATAACTTGCGGTGCGTGCGGATGTATGTAACATTCAAAAGGACTTTAGATAGACTCGCCTTTTGTTATTACAGAAAATGATTCTAAGCCTGTCTGTCCATCTGTCTGCCTAATGCCCACCCATGTAAATTAGTGTCCGATCCACAGGTCGTACAACAGGTCGTTTTTCAGATATTTTGGTGATCTGTCCCTCTGTCCGTCCATATAAACTTATGTTCAACTTGCACATCGTAACCATTGAGACATTTTGATGAAATTTAGTAGTGGAGAGCAGATGAATTTGTCGTCCAGTTCCTGTATAGGGCCTTTTTTTGAAAAGTCGTCATTATATGAATAATTGGGGAGCAGTGCAGGGTATTTAACGATATCTCACCTTCACTTGTTTTGTTTTCTTTAAGATTTCCAAAATATTTCAGTAGAGTCTGCCTCATTGTTTGTGGTACCCACGGCTGAATGATACCTTTGAAACATGCAGAAAGGATTTTCAGAGATTGGTTAAAGTATAAATATTTTTGGATAGCATTAAATTACGTCTGTCTGTCTGTCTGTCTGCAATGCCTATTGTAAACATTTCCCTGGCCGTAAAAATGAAGCTATCCACTTCTAACTTGGCAGAAAAAGAATCTTCATTGCTCTGCGTGGTGATTAGCCTTTTTTTATTTTCATCAAACGAAAGACTCAAGCAGTGCTCCCCTATTCACGTGAAAGGGTGACGATCAAAAAGAAATGGAAATAGAGAAAGACAAAAGGGGGGTTGGTGGCCACAGCCCAGTGGATAGGTAAGTAGTAAGCACTCACTATGGCCACAGTTAAAGTTAACTTCACCGCATTCGAGATTTGAGCTCACGGACACCGAGCTGGTAGTCCCGATTTTTATTCATCGTTCGTTCATGCGGTTTATCTGTGAGTGCCAGATTGAAACGCAACCATGGAGTGGTAACGTCACTTCTAGATGTTATAGTTCCTTTATAGCAGGACCCCAATGGCAATTCAATTCCATACGAAACAAGCAAGCAAGGTCTTCTTAAAATTTAGTGCAACCAAAGTGCTCGAACATGTATGGTTTACAGTTAGGAATAATCATAAAGACCTCTCGACAGCTTAAGATAATGCAATGATGGGTAGAGAAGATTCGGCCACAATTGAATGTAATTTTCTTGATTGTCTTTAATTGAAATGAAGTTTTTTTCTTTTTTGAAGAATCTAAGGAAAGCATAGCAAATTTTCATTGCCTGCCTTCAAGCAGTAGTGAGATTATAAATCTAAGTTTGTAATAATTGTAATGCTCTACTGTTGACTGTTACTGACTCTCATGCACTTGCGTTGTGTGTGTATTTATGAACATCAACAACAAAAGAATTATTAATGATCTGTAGCAAAATGAATTTATGCTGACAGCGAAATATCTTTAGCGGCTCGACGGATGTATTGTAGACATCAAATGATTGAGTAGAATATAAACAATATTATAAGCACAACTCACCTTATCTCCCAGATATTGTCGAGATACCAGTAAGCATGTATGTATGTGTGTACGTGTACGTGTACGTTTGAGTATAAAATAATTCGAAATGAGAATGTCAGCAAATTTGTACGTTTTTTATGTTTTCTTCTTGTTCTTCTTTTTTTGTTTTTGTTTCTTTCCTTTTCCATTCAAAACAGTAAAGTGCTCTTCAGTGATGATAATATGCGATAGTAAAGCACGTCTAAGTGCTTGTAGGCAAACACATACACACAAACACATACACAAACACCCATAGATGCATACGCATACAAATGCACACAAACACACACGCAAACACACACACGCACACATACTTATGTGTTTATATGCGGTTAGCAAGAGAAATATACATACAAGAGTTTTCTATTTTGTATTTGTTGAGGGGATTTTAGCGAATAACAATACATATTAGAAAGTGAGCAACAACATGGTATACAGTGAGTGAAAAACAAAAAAAAAAAAATGAAATGCAAACAACATATACATATGTAAAAAATATTTTGTGTTTGATTGTTTCTCCTACAGCGAGAAGAATGACGCGATAACAAGAAGCAGAGTTGCATGTTTAACACATAGTCAACACTATACACTATACCTTACCTTACCTCTACAGTTTCTCTTTCTCTTGTTTGCTCTACCGCTCTACCGCTTACTATACGCAGACAATGTTGCTTTATGTTGCTGCTTTATTTCAATAGGTTTTTATTTTTTTATTCATTTTTTTTTTTTTTTTTTTTTTTTTTTTT